>JAANDG010000188.1:0-239931 GCA_036852015.1 Pelodera strongyloides
CATGCCAGTGTTATTCAATCCCAATTATCCCAATGGTCCCGACGAGTAATGAGTGACTTGGTTTTTATCGATTTGTTGATTAATTAATAGATAAACTATTCAATTGGCTAAAAGCAGTTACTTGAAATTTTTTCTAACTCTTCCCTATGAAAGTGACCTTTTAAGCTCGTGGTAACATAAGCATTTGTAAATTTGTTTAAGTTTTCTATGTTCAACATTTATTTCAAAAGTTCCCTCTTATGTTCCTTGCAAAGTTTTTTTTCCACAATTTTGTTGCTATATATTCATCATGTCTGCATGTAATCTCAACACATATCATGTTTCACGCATTTTGGCAGTACATAGGCTGTAGGCTGTGTTTTTATTCGACTTAAAATTTACTCATAACTGTTGTTTAACCGGTTACCTTCAGTTCCAGTCGATCAATTAGTTTGGTTTTGGTTTTAAGAATGACTTTACATACTACGGGTGCACGATGTACCACTGTTATTTCTTCGTTTACGACGTTTATATTTCCTATGTCTAAAAAATTATGTGTTTATTTAATTTTGTACCCTCACATAAAACTCCTCTTGGTATGACCACTTCTTTCTTGATATTCTATAAGTCCTTAAAATGTTTGATGAAAAAATAGTTGTAAATCTTTCGAAATAAATGTGTATCACAGTGTCGGTTTGTGTCATTGAGTGTCATTTTCGGTAAGTTCCCACGAGTTAGGGATGTGCCGTGCAGTTACAGATTTCAAATACACGAAAAGAAAAAGAAGAAGGTTTACTTATTAAATTTATTAATATTGTTACTAGCAATTTCGGCACACTATTCCGTATATCGATTTAGGAAAGCGACCAATTTATTGTACTCCTCTTCTCGGTCCATTTGACGGATTAATTGCTGTGGACCACTGAAAACAAGAGACTGATTTTGGTATTCAATGTTGAGATACGATCCATTATGGGAGAAGATGTAGGTAGACTTCGAGCACACTAAAGACTCCGGGTATTCAATCTGTTCAGTGTTCGTATCTTTTGATAGGTACCTGCATAAATTTGTCACTTTCGATCTGTTCACCTATTTTGGTTTCGCAATTTTCGCAATGAACAATTACATACTCACATGCTAGTACCCTAGATATACATAATCATGGATTTCGTGTGAGTGTGACCGCTTGAAAACGCGTGACTACCCCTGTGAGGGGCTTAGGCTTAGGCTTAGGCTTAGGCTCGCTTTGCTTTAGCCTGAAAATATAAACTCACTATTGATTGCTTTTGTATGCAAAATTGTCGTCGTCAAAGAAGATTTCTCCCGGAGATTCGATTCGATCGATAATATGAGGGTAGATTGGCCTGGAAAATGAAAACGGAAATAGTTTCTCCGCTTCAAAATGATTATTTTTATTGTATTTTAATTATATATTTTTATTTTAATGTTTTTTTTTTACAATTTGTAAGTCGGGTTAAATATCGTTTTGTAGGTACTGTCCTGAAGATGGCCTACGGCCGAAAGATTGACGAATAAAACACATATAATATCCCTTGTGTTGTCAATTCTGGTTGGGATTTATGCTCGAAACACCTGAACCTGAACAAGAAATACATCTGTCCATCCCGCTAATGGAGCGTGCAAAAGAAGTACATAAGAACATAAGATAGTCGGACATTAATTAATTAATTTTATTAATACTATATTATCTGCATATATATATATTTGATAACTTTGGGTATCAAATAATGACTTCTACACCACATATTGAGAGTAGCTTTCCATATTATATTTTAGTCCCCAATGTCTTACATTATATGTGTAAGTGCAAAAAAACACAACTTTGTAAATTGTAAATTGTAATAATAAAACAATATATGAATTACTTACTTTCCAGCTATTGATCCAATCGGTTGTATTCTTTGATGAATCCTCGAATCCAACGTGTTTCTCGTCTCTTGTTTATATTTTAAAAGGTCCAACAACTCCTGCCGAGTGACGTCACAATTTACAGTAATCAATATTACCAGCAAAAGGATACTGTAGATATTTGTTATTTTAGAAAGCATCTGTAAAATACAGTACAAGAATAATAAAAAGTTTTTTCAAAACAAGTACGACAAATTCATATTGTGCAGAATAGCAGAATTTACATAAAAAATAAACGTGGGTTGAAGAAAACTTGCAGTGCTTTATTAAAGGATCGCAGTCACTACAAAATCATCATTTTGCTTCGAGTTTACTTGTATTTAGTAAAGAAAAGAGAAAAATACTTTACCAAAACCGAATAATTTGAATTCCAACTCAGGGGGTGAACAAGTAGAAAAGTAGTTCTACTTAACTACCGCGGGATTATGAAACGTGTAGCGATATGCCTGCAGACCCTTGCAGTATATGTAAAGATATAATATGCAGATATTTGCCGAAATAATTTGCATACTCCCGATCGGAAAGCAGCTGTATGAACACGTTTCGTGATCCTGTGATAGTTAAGTAGAACTACTTTTCAACTTGTTCACTCCCTGAGTTGGAATTCAAATTATTCGGTTTTGGTAAATTATTTGTCTCTATTCTTTACTAAATACAAGTAAACTCGAAGAAAAACGACGATTTTGTAGTGACTGCGATCCTTTAAGAAAGCGAATAACCTATTTGTTTTCATAACTGATAAAAGCTTCGAATTGGAACAGGCTTTGATGAGAAACGAGAAATCTGGTTAGTGAGATAAGCTTGGGAAATCCAGCAAATGCTTTGTGATAACCAGCCAAGTAGAAACTGGATTTCTTTTTTTGTTTACATTGGTAAAGCACAAAGTTAAAATTCTACGATAGTGTTGAAGAGCCTGAAGCCCCCATGAAAAGCTTTGTGTCAGGGCCTTGAAGAGGTAATGTAGGTTTTTCGCCACTGCGTAAAATACGCACAACAACGATTATGCGTTGAGGCGACCCTGTTTTGTGATCTAGGTGCGCGTTGCTGCAGAAATATGTACAATTGCAGTTGACGCATCGTGATGCATCTGTCGCGCCTCTTCTTTTTCTGATACCTCACCTTCTTCCAAAAAGTGTGCCATATGTTCGCTGCGTACCCTTTTTCCGCTATAGGTACGCGGCGCGACCGGATCGTTCATTGTTGTAGATGGATAGACGACGAGGAACATAATTAAACAGCAGTATTTTACGATTCAAGATATTCTGATACTTCTTTGAGCGATACCATACTATCAAGTCCAATTGTAAAACAGGGCCCATATGGGCCAGTTTATCCAAAGACCAAGCAGACCAAATTTTTTATCCGACGATAATAAACGGAGAAAAAAGTCATTTGGACGTTGAACTCGTTAGTGGTTCTCTCCAAAACGTTCAAAGATAAGCGCCACTTAAAACCGGTCATTCGGATTAGAAACTGCCATTTTGAGCCGATTTAGTCAAGATCTGGTTGTGGAAAAGCAGGAAGCCTCATTATAATCTGGACGTCGGATTGATTACGTGATCTATGTATGGTTACAAAACGTTCTGCGTGTTTTCACTGTTTATCAGCATCTGTCCCTTAGTGCTGACCCTGGTTTATTTTATTTTGCTGTAGGCCTACCGTAGTTCAAGAGATTTTTAAATATTAACCTCGGACGAAAAGAATAATGTACTTTATGCTACTGTATCTATTCGGATGTTTCATACGGGAATTTTCGGCGAGAGGTTTGGATTTTTTGCCATAAATACATAGGAATGCAGTTGTCCATCAAATGTTATAAAATGTAAAATGCAGATATCAATAATTGCACAATTCTTCAATTCAAGACAGGTATCATCTACGAACGCAGTAAAGATTCATTCATAAAAACCTAATTTTATTCAGCTCCATTTCTTCGTGACCGTCCTCGTGGCCTCGGCTTGCTGCAACTACCAACAGGTAAACAAAATATCTCTATTAGAAATGTAATTTACTTGAAAACCCGTGCTATTTATATAAAAAAGGTAGTTGGCTCATATTCTGGTGGTTTGCCATCATTTTAAGGGAAATGCGATTTTGCTTTACCATTGTTCCCAAGTGTCTGGTCGCGTGAAAGCATACCGATGACGACGAAAAAAAATACTTTACAAAAAGCAAAAAGATAACATTTCCAAAGATTACTTTAGGAATGACCGATGAGCGTTCTGCGATGTTCTTTCCCGGTTTGACAGTGGCCGGCAATAAAGCCGGACAAAAACCACAATCGGTACCCGATGTGCATTTGCCTGGACAGAAAATGGACTTTACTGGACGGTAACACTTTCGTTAATTTTTATCTAAATTAAAGGCTTGGACATCAGTTACAATTAGGTCAGCCTGAAGATTAAGCAAAAATTGGTTAAATATCGAAAGAAAATGGGTTTGCGTAGTGGTTGTGCAGGAGCTATACATAGGCTGATTTAAAAAAGATAATAACAAATAAAAATTGCTTTGTGAGTGCTTGGCAAATTTTAAGATCTTTCTATGAGCTGATAAATGGATACAGAAAAAAATCATGTACTGTAATGGGTAATGGGATTGTACTCACTCTTATGTAACGTCAATAAATTATTGAACCGAAAACGATTTAGATCAGCCTTCAATCCATTTACTCATATGGTTTCCGCAGTGTACAATGAAGATCTTGTCGATTCATGGGGAGCCGGATACGCAGTCAACGTAAACTTTTGGCCATATATGGCCCTCCTGTGGCCAGGCGTCGATGTCCTGTGCGTATACCCTGTCATTTACATGGTATGTGCCAATTTTTGTCCAACAAGACGTTATTTAGTGACGTGCGCCTAATAAGTTTGCGTTAGATAGCACGCTGTGTGAGAGGCCAGGTCGACTTCGTCCTGATAGTTTCAAAATCATGGCAATTTTATCCGTTAAAACTTTATCTTTAATCATTTTTCAATTCAGAAAATCATGTAGCATCCAGACAGCCTTCCAGATTATTGTCACAAGATTTGATAAACACAAACAATTTCAGGGAGTGAACAATTTCGGACTTGGAGTGAGGAGAAACTTTGATCAATTCGCGGATGCTCCTTTCTACAGAAATGATGGAATGTATCAGCCTTTTCTGTCGGCATTTGCAGTCGGATCTGAATACGATTTGAGCAAGATCAAAGAGGTTTCTGGTGAGTGTAACTCTATTTTTTTTAACAAATTAGTATGTTCATTTAATAGTATGTGTCTATTAAATTGATAATAATGACTAATACTACAGGCCATTTGGATCTTCCTCTCCCGGGCGTCAATGAGCTATTCGATTTCGATGGAAGGATAATGATCAAAGGTTGGCTTAGGCTTGCAATTATCCATAATTTTGTCTTTTGTCTGCTCGACTAGTTCTCTCTTCCCTTATCTCTCTCTCTTCCTCTCTCTCTATCTCTTCCTCTCTCTCTCTCTCTCTCTCTCTCTCTATCTCTCTCTCTATTTCTCTCTCTATTTCTCTCTCACACACTGTAATTTTCTTTCCACATTTCCCAGTTGCTTTCAGGAAACGCCAACGGAATTCTCAACTCTGCCATGGAGTTCCCTCTCACTCTTTCGGATCCCAATGAAAGAGCCCCATACACCTTTAAATATCTCAACTTCATGGCGGACAGACACATGCAATACGGCCACGTGGTGCCCAACGTCAACCTAATGATGATACCAAAAGATAAGATTATGGAACGACTCGGACAGAACAGACTCAACCCGACAATGGTTGGATAAAGATTGTGGACATAAGCATTGCTTACATGCAAATTTTAATAATATTCTAATAAATGCTAATACAATTGTGAATATATGCTAATATGATGTGTGAGAGTTTTTGGGCAGGTTCAAGTGGAATGATAACGATTGAAAAAAATCCAAAATTGACCCTCCTTGATGGATGGTACAATTAACTTGACGATGCCAGTTCCCTTTACACAAGTACGCCGCAAAAGGAATCATTGCAATACACATCATAATCATACCAGAGCAATTCCAGACACTATGGCACATAGCATATCATAGTCGGATCACATATCACATCATATCATCATTATCAATTCAAGACAATATCAATAGCACAAATTATTTATTCATAATATTGTGATGCAAGCTTTCGCCCCTTATGGGTTGTACTCGATAGGCAGATTCTTTCTGCGGACCATTCCGTCTCCCTGGAACCACTCACGACGGAACTGCTTGGCGGCACCGTCAGGGGTGTTGGTCCACTCGATGGTAACACGGTCGTTGTTGGTGTCCTCAGCTCCGAACTGGAAGGCATCGCAAGAGATGGCAATGAGCACAGCCTCCTTGGGGTCGAGCACACCGGAAGCGGGGTCCACACCAAGACGCTTCATGTTGGTGGTCTTGAAGGCCCATCCGATACGACGTCCTCCGGAGTTGGTCACCTAAAGCAATGAATTAGTATGTGTCATGGTAAAAAATCAGTCCCTAGAAGA
Source organism: Pelodera strongyloides (assembly GCA_036852015.1). Classification (NCBI taxonomy): domain Eukaryota; kingdom Metazoa; phylum Nematoda; class Chromadorea; order Rhabditida; family Rhabditidae; genus Pelodera; species Pelodera strongyloides. The sequence continues at coordinate 6,414 of JAANDG010000188.1, forward strand.
GACAGCGAACTGAAACATCCAGTGAGCACTACGAGTCCTCAAAGTACCAAATCTTGCCTTGATGTGGTAGGTGTGCTTGTCATCGTAGGGAGCGTTGAAGACGATCTTGGTACCCGGCTGGGTGTTGATGTCACCGGGAGCAACTGATTAGGCCATGTCTGACTGATGCCCCTACCTCCTGATACCAAGTATATATGGGATCCTTCATAGGCTAATTTGTCTGTGTCTGAAAAGTACACATGTTAATTTATGAGTGCATGCAAAAATAAGTTAATGCATTAGTAAACGTACGTTTCAAAGCGATTCGAATTTACCATTAGCAGTATCGAAAGAAATTTCCGGGAAATCAAACAACCATTACGTCCAAATTACAAAAAATATAGCAAATCTCACATTGGTGTAGTCGGTGTCCGTACATAATTATTTCGGGAAACACGGAACTCGTTTGGACTTGGAAAAGGAAAAACAAGGAGTAATTTTACAAGTGTGATAAGCAGACCTGAATTTCTTCTGTTGCTCAATTTGGTTCATGAAATAGTCCTTTTGAAATTTGTTGTTTTCAAGATTCAAATAAACTTGAGTGATCTACCCTACACCGTACCATACCGTTTAATAGAAAACGTTAGCCTTTATTGATAGTTCCACTGCTGCTGTCATTTATGCCTGGTTCCAAGAATGATACATGCACAAAAATGTGCAAAAAGTCAGCTTACCGTGTCCTCTGGGAACCAGGGTTCGCAGGGACAAGTGTCCGACTACTTTGCAGTCTTATAAACCTTATAAAACGCATAAGCCGCTCCTCTAACTCCCAAACTACCGTATTTAGCCGAACATCCAAAAATATTTATACTAAAAATTTTGTACTTCGGGTTTTTACTTCCGGAGATAGCTCTTTTGTAGTGAAGAGCAGCCAAAAGAACGATAATGGGGCCCGCGCAAATGTGGTGGTTTCGGATTTGTTCATAGTTAAGAAGTTTAGCAATTATCAAAAAACTAACGAATACGGGCCAAAACAAGTTCCTCTTTAATATAGGTCCATTTTCTTGCCACTAACTAGACCTCATAGTCCAGTCAGTTCGGTGGCCGTATGCACGAACACTGGGACTATGCTAACAGCCTCCCAGTTGGAAGTGAGAGAAAGAGAGGAATCACGCTAACCAACGACACGTAGAGAAAAATTCTCCGAAATGGGAAGGTTCCACTGTTCGTGCATAAGGCCACAGGGCCTGTGTAGATTTGAAGAAAGTGTGCTCCGATCGGCGAACAAAGGTGGCCGATCGGATCCGGGCAATAAAAACAACCCTGAGTGAGTACCACAAGAAAGGTGCTTCCGGAGTTCCTTGTCCCAGAGCAAATTAAAGGGATAGGTTCATCTCAAATCACCCCTCTTTTTATTGTTTTTATTGATAATAGCACAAAGATCATTCACAATGAAAATTAAATCAATCACAGAACAATACGACTTGCAGAAGAAGCTTCCTTTATTGGAAGCTAGTTGATCGGAAGCCAAAATCTAAACTCAAAAACTAAGACCGTACACAAATCGTGCGGGCTAATGGCAATTAGCCAAGTTACAAACTACACTCGGCAGGTCATTATTTCCTGTGTAGTATCATTTAATTCGCTCTTGGCTATTTGCCATTGGCCCGCTAATTGCCAGTGTACGGTATTAGTTTTTGAGTTTAGGTTTTGGCTTCCGATCAACTAGCTTCCAATAAAGGAAGCTTCTTCTTCGAGGCGTATTGTTCTGTGATTGGTTTAATTTTCATTGTGAATGATGCTTGTGTTATTATCAATAAAAACAATAAAAAGAGAGGTGATTTGAGATGAACCTATCCCTTTAAACACCACCATTTGGGTTTTTCAGTAATACTTTGCTCTCGCTTGCAAGTCTTGAATTGTTCAGGTCTGGCACTGGTAGAAGACCTATTTGGCCGAGTTCAGCACCCCGCAAAGTCAACACCATGCTTCAGTTTCAGCGGATATTAGGTCCTAAACTATTTTGTCTCAAACTTAACAAATGGCTTCATACAGCAAGCTTTTCAATTCATTGGACTTCAGCTTCTGGTCTGTATTGGAGAAGAATGTTAACCCAAGAGGACTGCCAAATATTGAAGAGCTCAAGCAAAGTCTTGTTGCGGAATGGGCCAAGTTTCCTCAGACTCAGTACTACGTGCGTAGTCCTGTAGACACGTGCGACCTGCTTCACGAAGCGACTCTGAATGGCTTTGACCGTAAACAAGGGGCACATTTAAAATAAAACAAATGGCGTCTGATTCGAAAATTTTCTTTACTTTGGGATGGAAAAAGAAATTGCGTTACTATGCATACTCGTGTGACCCTTTTTGTGACCCTTTTTTATTGGACGCCTGTCTCCGTCAATGTTCTGTGCTGTTGCTTGGGTCATCGAAGCAAAACTATGTCCTCAAAAGGACTTCAAATAATAGCGAACTCAGTGAAATGGCTCAGCTGTTTTTTTTTGTTCCACTACAGTAGGAAGAGGAATATTAGTGCTGTGTGTGAATTATCCGTCTTTTGACGGAGCCCTAACATTGCTAATTGGACGTGGCTAACGATACGATGTGTGCTATATAGAAATATTTACCTTTATTATAAACAGGTAATACAAACATACAACAAGCAGTAAAGTAAAGTAAAGAAATAAAGAGAAACGACACACAGGCTTGTCCCTAACCAAGGGCCAGCTCATGAGGATTAAACCTACGTGAGAGCCTAGAGTCCTATAGTGACTGGGTTGTACGCTATTCGAACAGGAGTAAAAACAAGTGAAACTGAGTTGGATGTTGATTGTAATACATTTGGGAATGTATTTCTCTTTGTGAAAACGCTTCCCACTTGTTTTGATTGGGTTTCGCAGGGTAGCTTAAAGGGATAGGTTCACCTCAAATCACCCCTCTTTTTATTGTTTTTATTGATAATAGCACAAATATCATTCACAAGGAAAATTAAATCAATCACAGAACAATACGATTCGCAGAATAAGCTTCCTTTATTCGAAGCTAGTTGATCGGAAGCCAAAATCTAAACTCAAAAACTAATACCGTACACAGATCGCGCGGGCTAATGGCAATTAGCCAAGGTACAAACTACACGTTATTTTCCGTCGGTAGTATCATTTAATTCGCTCTTGGCTAATTGCCATCAGCCCGTGCTATCTGTGTACGGTATTAGTTTTTGAGTTTAGATTTTGGCTTCCGATCAACTAGCTTCCAATAAAGGAAGCTTCTTCTGCGAGGCGTATTGTTCTGTGATTGATTTAATTTTCATTGTGAATGATATTTGCGCTATTATCAATAAAAACAATAAAAAAAGAGAGGTGATTTGAGATGAACCTATCCCTTTAACAAATTCAATGATAGTACTGAAATTTCATAAGGGTCAAACAGCAACCTCGCCTTTTCTGCCACAAGTCAGAGTGTCACATATTTTTATTTTTATATTATCATAAACATAAATAAATAAACAGGTCCTTTATGCTTCAAGAGCGTGGACCTTTATTCAAGGGTGAAAATACAGTTTCACTGTTTGCTTATGACATGTTCCGGGGAGGCCCTGAGCATAAAGCGACGAGTTTTCCAGATGACAATTTGCTCGACGTCTTCGGGCTAGGGCCAGGGGATCGCCCATGATTCCCTCGCCGGGTGGCGGTTTCAAAGTTGTCACGGGCCGGAATCAAACTCAGGTCGATTGCGTTAGGGACGAAGACGCTGCCACTGGACCACCCGGCCTGGCGACATATGATTTTCTTGCTAGGATTTTTCTTGTTAGGATTGCTGAACTCTAGGATTGATGTGGTCATTCTCAATACTAAATACGATCAATCACAGTAAACGGCATAATTGCCCAGACCACAGAAAAAACCGTCTGCAGCCGGTCACCAAACGGTTTTCACCGAAAATTGGTCACCTGTGTTGACTTGACCACATAGTAACCATCCATGTGGTGACCAATGACGGCGTTTTCTTGGGCACAACAAGTTCGACACAACAAGTATATCTTGGGCACAACAAGTTCGCCAAGCGGTCACCAAATGAACAACTCCACAACAAAACCTGGAACCTTCGACAGATGCGTCCTCCAATTTCTATATTGTTGGAGGATGTGCTGTGCTCATGGCCATTTCTTGGCTCGGTTCCAGATTAGGGTGCTCACTTACCGGGAAAATTGAAGAAAACTACTCCACTGAACTGTGCTATATATTACACAACATTTCATAATATACTGGGGAATTCAAGTCTACCACACCATTGAAAAATTCCACCATTTTTGCCAATTATCCCTGGAAGAGGTCTAATTGTGATATCATCTTATATGAAGCGATAGCTTATATAGATAGCGTGGCAGTATTATAAGATTGATAACTTGAGGAGTGTCGAGCTTTTCTAATATGCAGCTGGCAATTCGCAGGTTTCCTAGGACGTGATCGTTGATGGACCACTGCTTTTTGCCTTGGGAGAATTGAATGTGTTTATTTATTTATTTATTAAATAACACCACAGGGTGTGCATCACAATGAAATGATGAAAAGAAAGTAGTATATAACTCGTCGTGTTGTCGTTGATTAGCAAACAGGTGATTTGATAATAAAACAATGGAAATCAAGCGTAATGTGTAGGTAATGTTGTCAGGCATTTCAAGTTTTGCAAATATTTCGCGATCGTATGATATGTGGGCGATATTGTATTGTTACCTCAAAAAATGGGCCACGAGATAAGAACTGAACGAGTGGGCTTAGGTAAAAGTAAAGCTATTACAACAGGTACTCAAAAACTAGCACAGTGAATACCCTCCACCCGCAGGAAACCTTATGCGCTACAATAAAATATCGCAGCTAATAATGTTGACTGCTTTACCCAACAACATATCAAGCTGGCAATAGAAGTGCGTGTTCCACTTTTCCCAAATAAAGCTTTATGATATTGGGCACTACAGCAATAATTTATCTTCCCAGTTGCCACTAGCTTTGAAACGTATATTCAGCAAGTTATTGTCCTCGAATTTGCATACACTCACAAATTAACATGTGTACTTTTCAGACACAGACAAATTAGCCTATGAAGGGTCCCATATATACTTGGTATCAGGAGGTAGTGGCATCAGTCAGACATGGCCCAATCAGTTGCTCCCGGTGACATCAACACCCAGCCGGGTACCAAGATCGTCTTCAACGCTCCCTACGATGACAAGCACACCTACCACATCAAGGTAAGATTTGGTACATTTGAGGACTCGTAGTGCTCACTGTATGTTAGCAGTTCGCAGTCTCTTCTAAGGACTGATTTTTTACCATGACGCATACTAATTCTTTGCTTTAGGTGACCAACTCCGGAGGACGTCGTATCGGATGGGCCTTCAAGACCACCAACATGAAGCGTCTTGGTGTCGACCCCGCTTCCGGTGTGCTCGACCCCAAGGAGGCTGTGCTCATTGCCATCTCTTGCGATGCCTTCCAGTTCGGAGCTGAGGACACCAACAACGATCGTGTGACCATCGAGTGGACCAACACCCCTGACGGTGCCGCCAAGCAGTTCCGCCGTGAGTGGTTCCAGGGAGACGGAATGGTCCGCAGAAAGAATCTGCCCATCGAGTACAACCCATAAGGATCAATATTGCGTCACAATATTATGAATAAATAATTTGTGCTATTGATTTCTTTTGTCTGCAATTTGTGCTGTTTGGTCTTGTTGAATGCTTTGTTGAATGCAACCGTGAATGCAATTATACCACCACATATACGACCACGTTTCGCTACTATGTCACTGTCACTATAACACTGTTGGTATATCACTTGCACGTTTGGTGTCAGGTGACTCCAAGCTTTACTGTGCACGGTTAACTGAGGTTTTCTGAAATCCTTACAAGAGCTAATTCAGCTAATTCATAATGGCTTGTGTTTCGATGCGTGTTTATGTTCGTTGGTTGAGATGATTGTCAGTTGTGATATCTTCAGTTGATTAGCATTGTTATCCTTATGATAATCCCACAAGCTGGTTCCCAACAGGGAAAGTCCATGATTGAGGCTGGGTGATATATGTTCATCATTTGTTTCCAGGGGGTAGACATTCTTGTTCTCTCTCTCCTTTCTCCCTCTCTCTATTTTCTCTCTGTTTTTCTCGATCCATTTTTCTTTCTTAATCTCTCTCTCCCTCTCCATCTCCCTCCGTCTCTCCGTCCTTTTCTCTGTATCATTCTCTAAAGGTGAAGCCTTGCAGTCTTGCAGGTCAAGACAAGCTTTCCCTCATGAGCGCGAGAACATCGAAGATATCGAAAGCGAGAGAGAGGAGAGAGAGAGAGAGAGAGCGAGAGACAGCAAAGAGTTAGGAGAGATATGGAGCGAAGTGAGAGACAGAACTGATCCCAGAGACTGATCCTAGAGACTAAATGAGCGAGACTTTTGAGCGTTGGGAAGCCGGCAATTAAGGTTCTTTATTTGAAACACGCCCATGCATGAAGGATTCATTTCTTTTCTTCGGATTTGGCTAATCTCAAATACTCAAATTGACATTTTTTAATAATATTTCCAATTAGTGAAGCGTTTTTAAGATATTGACGTATATAAGGTTCTGTAGCCTTTGACGTCAGTCTCTGTGATAGTGAAGTTGGATTTCAGATAAATTTTCATTATGATGTTCTTATTGAGAGACAGCACTGATCCTCATCCTAGAGACTAAACGTACCAGAAATGTATATCTTGTATGTATACCTTATCTCCAGCATTCAAATTAAAGAAGTACCAAAAGCACTTTTTTACGTCAATCGAGTTCTGAAAATTTACTATAAAAAATATATTAAAATAAACAATAAAAATCTGTTGGATAAATGTCAGTGGTGTGTTTATCTGTGCTCATGTCCCAACCCATCTCCGCACCATTTTGTGTAATTTTAGCCAGGGCGCACCTTATAATTCTTAGAATACCAGCACCCCACAGATTTATGTACAGTCCATTGTACCAATAAGGCTCCCCAAATTATTTATTCAAGGAAAACAATTTTTCGTCTATTCTATAGTTTTATCTTTATCTCTTTTATTATGTGCTCTAATAAATGTGCAATAACAACGAAAAAAAAATGGTTTTTAATTTCAGAACAATCGAGCTACCAGCACAACCTTCCAAATCGCGCTAGAAATGCGGCTATTTCTACTCTTTATTTTCATCGGCAGCGGGTTGGGACACAAAAGTTGGAAAAGTGAGCAATTTATTTATTTTTCAGTAACGATAGTGTCCAGCTACCGGGATTACAGTGATCGGCTAATTACCTTTGTTCGATGCCCCGAATTTCCGCTTACCTTTGCACGTGTCCCTTATTACCGTCTTGCTGTCTTAATTGTATTTATTTTTAGTTATATATGTTTCTGTGCGCATCTTTGTGATGTGATAAATTATAATTATAATAATAATAATACTTATTAGTAGTGTGTTGATTTGCAATCTATATTCGACCGCTCTTTATATTTGTGCTCAAGATCCTATAGGCTATAGGCGGCAACAGGTACCTGAGTTGACTGGTCTCTACATACTTTGGTTCTTCATTTTTCATTATTCATTGGGTCACATTTGAGGTGGATTATGTTTCAACCTGATAACGTGAACTCGCTATCATATCTCGTGATCGTTTTCGTTTTTGTTATCTGATAAAGCCTGCTATGCCATAATATCCAGCTTGGAATGTTGACCTCATTACTTTCGATTAGAAACTTGTCTACTCGTTAGTCAAAACGAGTTCGTGAACACCCTGGTTTTGGATACTTTTGCTTTCCAAGAAGTTTTTCGAAAACTTGATAACAGTAATACTTCATGTTTATTGAATAGTCACTGTGAGAGATTTCCAGAGAGCGGGCCCAGAAATCGCGCGTACAGAGCACCAGATAGAACTGCAGCAGCTGCAAGAATAATTTTATATTGCTTATTGAAGCTGGTCATTGTAGGATAATATATGTGGCCTTACGCCTTACTATGGGAATATTTGGGTTTGCAAGTCTCCTGGGTGAGTTACAGCTGATTCGAGTAAACCATTTCATCAAAGTTCGCAATTTCACCAAAAGCACCTCTTAATTTTTATCGAATCGATCACTAATTACACCACATTTCACAGTGTTCGCTTATCTTCGGAGAGTCCTATTTCCACTTGAAAAGATTGGATTTATTAAATCGATTGCTGCACTAATTTACGGCCATCTCTTCGTCTCATTGATCACTTAGTGATGGAAGCCAATCTCTAATCACTCCGTCGTCCGGAACCTCCTCTAATACAATACTTATTAACAGTCTCTAACTGAGCGCTCTGTTAGCCCCACTTTCGCTGTTAATGCGCTAAAGCGGGTAAGATATTTGAGCGAAGAGAGAGAGAGAGAGAGAGAGAGAGAGAGAGAGAGAGAGTTATTTAACCAATTGTTAGATTGATAATGAGATATCTAGCGGTATCCGTGGGTCGTGACAACCGGAAGACTTGGTGCATGGCACTACAAGTGAGAAGCATTGTTTAGTGTATTTAGAGGGCATTCCCATTGAAATTAGACGGCTCATCTGTAGCTGAACTCAGAGCTGGGATCGTCCAGAGTTACAGCAAAATACCATAAATGTCAGCTGCGGGCTATTGAGTAAGACCGGCATAAATTAGAGCTAGTAAAATAATATTAACTATTGATAATGTGATTCCAGTCTTCCATCCATGTTTCGAGCGCTATCTCAACCACAAACTGATCAATGTGCAGCCATTTTTAAGCGAATATCGAATGCCGACAGAAGATCACTGCCTTCGGTTTTGTGCGGAAACATCGGTGAGTTTTAGATGTCAAATTCATATAAATAGCTCCCAATTGACAATTTGAAAGCTTTCCCTAAATTTGAAATCTATGCAAACTCCCAAATGTTCCGAAAATCTGCGTGTGTCAGGCAAGGCAACTAACAATACGGTGGTTACTACTACCCCGGGCAGATCAAGCCTTCTCATTAGAGTTCATTGGTAGGAATTTCGGTTGCGGAGCAAAAGGTTGAGAGTTTGAGGAAAGTATGCACAGCTATCTCAACTCCTTGTACTAAAGGTAAAAAGGGTTGACCCGTCTTCGCAAGAGAACTGAACACCGCGCGGGCTCCGTGCCTGAAATACACGGTCCGGCCTGTAGTTTTTTTTTTGGCTTCAATTAGTTCGCTTCATGGCCAGGGTTAGCGATTGAATCCAATTATCAGAAGAACTGTAATCGTTTCAGTCGCGATGCCGAGCAATTGTCTACGATACCCAACGACACATTTGTCATTTCTTCTCGGATGTAGGTGTCGAATTAACGTCAATTGCTCCCAAAATGACCTTCTTCAAAGTGACCACCAAGGAATGTTTGGGTACGAGTTTATCCCCTTTATTTATTGATTATTTATATATTAAATGTATTGAGCATTGACTGTTTTAAACAGCTAATTACTAATTAGCCAATGGTTGGCGGCAGCCACGGTAAGAAAGACATTTCATAACCGAGATACATAAAGTGTGTGACTCGGCAAAAACTTTTAGTTGTTTTACTTTTACTTTATGTCAGAGGGCAGCTAAAGAATGTTTGAGATAAGTTTTTTTTTTCACTCTTAATTATTGATGATTGAATTCATCATTTGTTAAAATTATTGCTTAAATCCTAATGGTTGCCCTACTTTTAGACTCGGTTGTTCAGTTGGTCGAACCGCTGAAGACAGAGGGAGCCCCTGTGAAATACTCACCGGTTGAGGAAGCAAATGCAAAAATTACGAAAACAACCACCGAAAAGACTACTGTAACCACAGTGAAACAGGTATTCCGACAAATAACAAATACACTATGTACAGGCATATTTTATCAGTGTTATAGGGGGTCTTCTATGTTTTCCTGACAGGAATAATTGGCTAGAAAAAAAAAAGAAAAAAAATATATTCATTACTCATGGTTTCTCCAATTTTTCCAGCCCACCACCATGACACCGGCTGTCTTGATGCCCAATGTGCCTTCGACTACAGAATCCGAAATTGACAAGGTTACATACTTTTTTAAATATTTGTTTGTTATTTTGTTATTTTAGTCTTAGACAGTTATTATCGTTCTCATAGGATATTTTGAGTAGTGTTACTGCTCACAGTTGCATGTAAACAGTAAGTAGAACCAGAGAGATGTTGTACTGATATCGCTAAGAAGGTCTAACAAATTGTATGTAATTTAAAGGGAAAAAATAATAAAACAGAAACTGAATATTAAAGTCGTAACATATACAGGAAATAGTTATATTAATTACCTATTTGTGTAGAATAGAAATAAAAATGTTCATCTTTATTTCTTAGGAGGGCAGCGAGTTGATGGACATGTCTAACCTTATGGACAAAGTGGCCGAAGTTGAGCAAGCACCTGTCAAATCACAAAAAGAAAAGGTTTTGCTACTTCTTCGGGTTTACTATTAGCATTAGTTTGGTAGAATAGAATGTTTTACTGTACTTTATCCTGAGTCATTACGAGTAGTAGAAGACACTATTTAGTGACATAAAAATCAGGATTTAGTCTTTGAGACATTGACCTTTGTCCTTTTCATGGTCTTCTTTAGCTTAAAAAAAACGAAATCCAGATTTGTACCTAAATTGGAAGCCTTATCCAGAAAATCTCAATGTTTTTTTGTGTTCCTGTGCCTTAAATCTAGTTTGGACAAGTAATCTGTCTTGAAATTAGCCGTGGAAAGATAGTGATCTCCGAGCTTCTGTCTGCCACTCAATTTTGTTCGAAATAAAGCTTTACATAGATAATAATTGAGGGGGAATAGAAGAATTTTTACTCACAAAGGCCAACAAAAGGTTAACTAATTTTCAAAAGTGTCAAGACGACCTTAGAGTAGTTTACGACGCTTATCCTTACTTTGTTAGACCTGGAAAACCCAGGGATTGAAGCTTTTAAAACATTTATCATTAATACACGAGGTGTGCCTTATTCCGCTTATTGCCTATCGGCCTTAGGTCTCTGTATGTATAAATAGTATAAATAACTTCAAGGCAATATTTTTAGATGTAAAATTGTACTTTTCAGTCGGAACTTGCCAAGAAACTCAAGCAAAAGATGAAAGAATTGCGTCGTTTGTACCCAGAAAAGTACCGTCAGATTCTGGAATCCGGGGAGACGCCCAGTTTAGATGATGAGAGATTCAACCTGGACAGACCGAAAGAACAGATGATGGAAGTGACAACAACTGGGAAAACAACAACTGAAGTGCCTACAGAAGCTCCCATGATGGAAGAACCGCACGAGGTGGGCTTATTGGCACTTCGCACACATTCCCTTGAAAAAATGTTTAAACTTACTTGTTATAGTCAAACACTAAGGTATCCTTTGTTAGCGCGATAGCTCTAACATAGTTTGAGTTTCATCCGACCCCTCTTTTTTCGCTTTCCACCCCAAATTTTTTCCTAGACCCTAGACCAAAAATTCTAGTAGTGTCCGATGAACAACCTCGTCGGGTATCGAAACGTGTTGCCTCTGTTCTAATTTTACATGTTTATGTACTAGACAACTAGACTCTTTGAAGGGGCAGAGAAATGGAACGGTTTGTAAAATAAGAATGGAAATTACGTACTAATTGTAAGTTTAATCTTTAACACACATAAAATCTTAATTCCAGGTCCCTCGTAAGTCACCACAGCGTTTCCCCACACCACCTCCAATGTATGATGAACAGGAGGAACAACAAGGAGAAGAAATAGTAGAACAAGATAAAATTGAAGAAAAAGAGGAGCAGGATCCCGAACCAGTGACTCCTATACCGAATGAAGAGATTGAAATGGAGGAAGGCCTGAATCAGGAGGATATGGTAAGGAGTTGGAATTTACTACTTTTCTCAAGTTGCTCACGCAAGTTTCTCAAAATACATAATTCGTAAGAAAGCGAAAAAAATGATTTACATACCAACATCAACGCCTTGTAATGAGAAAGCGGAAAAACTCTTAGACTACAGACACACAACATTTTCGTGTTTGTGGTTCTTATGGTTTCAGGTTTCAGGTAGCCTTTGTTAGCAATAAAAATTGCCAATCTACCTACGCTAATCGGTCCGGATCTAAGCTTCAAATGCAAAACGTTAACCTAATCCATAGCTCCATCTTACAGATGGAACTCGCTAGCGCAGGAAAAATGGCTGAAATCATGGAGTCGCAGGTGGAGCAGAGACCACGAAAAGAACACGGAGAACGGCCACATGTCATAGAAGAAGAGATCGTCGAGGGCGAGGCATATAGAGGAAGTTGGGAAGATGCAGAAACAGAGAAAAGGGTGTGTATACTGTATACTGTATACAAAACAGTATCTAGCAATACTGCATACTAAAATATGGCAATTGTAAGTTGAATCACAATTTTAATGTAACATACGATAATGCAGTATTTGAGTACAGATACGCGTCGTCAGGATTTTGTCACCATGTCTGACATGAGATTTGCTGAATACAAGTGCGAATAAAATATGTTCATAAATTTTGACTGTGATCGAAAAATTGGGGTATTGGACGAGCGGGAACCCCAATTTTTCGATTCCCGTACGGCCAATACCCCAATTGTTCGATCACAGTCAAAATTTATGAAATTTGGCTTAGGGCTGCCATAAAGTGATAAAGTCCCTTGTATTATTTGCATTCACTTTGGCATAAAATATGTTCAAGGGAGAAAAATTCACAGATAATCTTTTCAGGGAACTCCCCATAGAAGCCGTTTCTTCGGTAATGCCAGGAGGATAAAGGTTTCAGAAGACGAGATGGACCCTCTTGCAAGAAGAGTCAAACACAGGAGACCGGTTTGTTTAGAAATAATTCTCGTTTTTGATATTAAAGGGTCAGGCCCATTTCAAATGACCCCTATTTTTGATGATTCCATCTGACTCTTTATGTCAAATATAGTAGGATACGATATTTTTCTAATTTTCAAGCGCAAAATGCACGCTGTATTCAGTAATTTACCATTGCCAGTCATACCCAACTATTTATCGCAGTTGTCACGCCCCTTCGCGCTAATTGGGCAATATGATCTATTGGGCGTGGCAATTGCGATATTGACCACTAAGCGCGAAGGGGCGTGCCAACTGCGATAAATAGTTGGGTATGACTGCCCACGGTAAATTGCCGAATAGTGCGTGAATTTTGCGCTTGAAAATTAGAAATATATTGCATCCTACTATATTTGACATGGAGAACCAGATGGAATTATCAAAAATAGGGGTTATTTGAAATGGGCCTGACCCTTTAATGCTATGTGGTGGATTGGTGACAGTAGCCTAGTATAACGTAGCGCTTGGCGCAGTAAACCTAATGTCCATATTTGCCATAACTGAACCCATAAGTTAGACATTGCTGCGCGATTCCATGGTGCCGATTATTAGCCATAGCTAAAATATCAACTGCCTTCTATTCAGACAGATGAGCAGGAGATCCACAACTTTAATGGTGTACGCTTCAGTCCTCCTCGTGTTCCTACAAAGGTAGTGCTCCATTTATCATATAGTTGTTGGTTTAAACTGAATTCGTTGGGTAAGATTATTAGAAAAAATAGCTTTTAGGTGAATGTAAGAAGATATTATTCTCAAGTTCTATAGTAAGGCATGTGATTTGGTCTTCCGTCAATGTCAATTCGTGGGTATGGTAATCAGAATGTTTGTTTTAGATGGTATCCGCCGATGGAACAACAAACGGTTTTGAAGGAAAGGCGAAATCTTTCCTCGACTCACTCAAGGTAGCCTATTATAACAGGTCTGCAAACCCTTGTCACAATCAGAACATGTTCTGAAACTTGTGAAGAGAACCTGATACTTCTAATGATTTTGAAGTTGGGTTCCCTTTGAAGAAACTTGCCACAGAGCTAGTCAACAGTAAAAACTCTTTTTTAATCACACCGATTTTCAGGCAACTCCCGAAAACCCCACAATGGGAACGCACGATGGAGAAGTCGCCCAGAGTTCTTACGGGGCGGCATTTGACTCGGCACTCAATAAACTACCATTTACATCTGGAGGCGATAAAGTCTACACAAAACGCTCAAAGGGTTGGTGAAGATTTCACTTCAGGCTTGATTGTAAAAAAGAATATATATCAGAGTGATAATTCTGTAAATATTCTGGTTATGCACGCGTGGACGTTTACGGAGAACCAGAAAACGCACAAAACGCAATAATGCATAAAATAGGAAACAAGGAAACAGATGTCGTGTAGCAACCGGGTGGCGCCTTTTTCGCGCCCGACTTTCAGATGAATCATATCTTTTCAGCCTGCACCCGTGGTCTCACGCCCATTTGGGTTGTTTGGGAGAATGCCCTTGCCGACACTGGCATGGGCGCCGACCTGAGCAATGTGGACAAGAAGGCAGACTGTGAGGAGTTGTGCAATCAAGTGGTGGGGAATTTATTTATATGGTGGTCCCCGCATTGAGTACCATAGTTCAGTAACAATGGGCGCCCTTTAGCCCTTAAAGCGAAACACCGGCCGGTTTTTGAAACGCATGGACTACTACCTGCTTTCCTATGCTTCATATGCAAATGAACATAAATTTGAATAAAAAATAGACCCCAATAAACTTCTTTTAGCATAACTGCATACGAATGCTGATATTTGAGATGCGTTTCAAAAACCGGCTGATATTTCGCTTTGAAATAAGAAATTTGCCGTTCGCGTCTGGCTATGCTATATGGGCTAAACCTCATGAGTTCAATAGATAGGCAATAGATAAAAAACGGCGTTTTCTTGAAAATCAGTATTATTTCCCAGAAATACGTTCGCTTCAGTCAATCTAGCATCGCCAGGAACATAAGACCGATTTATTGATGGCTGCGAACAGAATTAATGAAGATAGTTAGAATCGCAAGTGTGACATGACACCTCCCTCATAAACCAAATTTCAGGAAACTTGTCGCAGTTACTCATTCTACGACAAAGACAACCAATGTGAAGTATATCCGGAATTCACCGGCATCTCGCTTAAGGTAATCTACTGCGTAAAACTGAACAGCTCTTGGTCTTACTAACAGTCGCCAAGGTGTTGAGTATAGTCCAAGAAAGGTAGCTAACGTAGGTAGCTAAACTAAGGTAGCTAAACTACGGGTGCAGTTAATTGTTTGTTTGCCTATCGGACAATTGATTATCCGATTCTTCCGACGACAGTTTAACCTTAAAGAAAAATTAACCAATTTTTTTAGTCATCTGGAAACACGGATTTCTCAGTGTCAACGCATACGAAATTCTGCTTCACAGGTAATTTGTCGTAATTGGTCGAGTACAGTTCTAGTTTGTACAGGAAGGGATGGATAACGGATGAACACCGCCATTGTTACGCCAGAGTGGCGCCCCAGTTGCGCCAAACGCGGGCCAATTGCAATTGTGTGCCTTTTTCTGCGTCCTCCGCCGACCATCACTTGCCCTTAAGTTGTGGTTCTTCTTCCCTATAGTATCTGAATTTTTTTAGATTCCATCAATGTATATAAAAACTGCGCTGTGTTCGAGGGTTTCCACGATTACGCTCTCGAGGTAAGTTAGATATTTATATTTTTGTGAGGTAAATTTGAATTGTATTATCCACATCTTTTAAAAACTCCATATTAGGTGATACCAAGAGAGCAGTTTGATGGTCTGCCTCCTGGCTATGAAGGACTACAACTCTGCATGGAACTCTGCATTCTTTCATCGGCATACACCTGCAGGGTTGACATTTATTTTAGTTTACTTTTTTTTTCTTTTTTTCCTCCTGATAATAACATACCCGCTTTTAAAAGTAGGTAGCAACATAAAAAATTGCAACACTTTATAGTGCAAAACTCTTGCGTTCGGGGGGAATCGAACCCCCCGTCGAATGCTTGGAAGGCATCCATGCTAACCATTACACCACGAACGCATATAATTGTGTTTACATTACTCATTTAGTCAGCATCGTTCCTCTCATCTGAAGGCAAATGCTTCCTCAATGATCAAGATTCGATGACGAGTCCGAAGGAATTCCGTGAAAGTCTGGCAAATGGACATCTTTACTTCGAAAACGGATGTAGTAAGAAGACGTCGTTAAGCTCACAAGGTACTCTTTCCCTGGGATTATATAAATAAACCCAAACTATGTTAAAGGATTCTACAATCTTAGCGCCATCGACTCGTAGAGGGTGCGCTGGGCTGCGTCAGGGGTGTGCGGAAACCCTAGAATTAGAGTTTGCTCGCCCGTGTAGCGCATCTGCTGCTCCCATCTTCCTTCGACTTCTTTTCCCCGATCAAAGAAAATAAGTGATCTCTTGCCACAGTAGTGTATTTTGCAAAACCAAAGAAGGGCTTTCAGTGCGATTTTCATGAAACTTTCTAATTCAGAACGCCGCGAAGTGAACGTCGAGCGTGTGGGCAAAACACACCCTGAGTACGCGAGCTTCACAGCAAAGGTTAAGAAGGTTAGTGGTGATATTTTTATAAATTGTGTAGACATGAGTTGATTGTTTACAATTAGTTATAATATCGGGAACCGATAATTATGGCATAGATCTCCATGCGATGTGATGTGACGACAATGCTGTCAGAAGGGGCTGATATGTATCTTTATTTTTATTCATAATAAAACATTGCGATAAGCAAATACGTTTGTGTCTATGGTCCTGTATCTTAATACTATTGGGATTCGGACTCTGCACTTAAAATTACTGAGACAGGACACTTAGACAAAACATTTTAGGCATCCCCTCTCTCCGAAGCAACAGCTAAACTGCCCTTGAAAGCAGTGCGAATTCAACCACATTCCAGGCGTCAGGTAAAATATTTCAAAAATCAATAATGAATTGTACAAACATAATAAATCAATAATCAAATGATTATGAGTTTCCACTACACTAATGCTCTTAAAGCTCATAGTATATGCTATTCTTGGTTTACTGAACTTGTATACTTTAAAGTAATGTTTGCCTTAGCATTTTGACTGTATTTGACCGACATGGCACACTCTTTTTTTTATTTCAGATCTCTTCGTACACTGCTGACTCCAACGCCGTACAAACGCCGATTGCCAACAGAAAGCCAAAAAACGCTGAGTTCCTCAACTCGTTAGCTGATGGATTTAGGCTATTTAAGTTCTTCTAGTATGATTTTCTAAATATAACTTCAACGATGTTTGAAAAGCACTTTTAGAGTATTGAAACTATTTGTATGCCCTTATTTACAGATCAAGACCTGCTTTTCCATTATTTTTTCACTTTTTTACCTACTAATATGACTAATAATAATGTGAGAAGATTTGTAATAATAATATTAATAATAGAACGTGTACATATCCCATTTACAATGTGATTTTATTAATAATAAAAATTGCTATACATGTTTTTCTAGACTCTGTGGGGCTGTTGAAACACATTTTGCAGCTTAATTGATAATACCTCACGCATATTATTAAATTATAAATTAGCATGCATTTATTTACAGACACAGACAAATTAGACTATGAAGGATCCCATATATACTAGGTAGAGGGGAAGGGAGGTATCAGTCAGAAATGGCCCAATCAGTTGCTCCCGGTGACATCAACACCCAGCCGGGTACCAAGATCGTCTTCAACGCTCCCTACGATGACAAGCACACCTACCACATCAAGGTAAGATTTGATCTTTTAAGGATTTGCCTGCATCCATAATGATTGGCTTATTTTTTCCATTATGCTTACTAAGTCATTGCTTTAGGTGACCAACTCCGGAGGACGTCGTATCGGATGGGCCTTCAAGACCACCAACATGAAGCGTCTTGGTGTCGACCCACCATGCGGAGTGCTCGACCCCAAGGAGGCTGTGCTCGTCGCCATCTCTTGCGATGCCTTCCAGTTCGGAGCTGAGGACACCAACAACGACCGTGTGACCATCGAGTGGACCAACACCCCTGACGGTGCCGCCAAGCAGTTCCGCCGTGAGTGGTTCCAGGGAGACGGAATGGTCCGCAGAAAGAATCTGCCTATCGAGTACAATCCTTGAAATGTCATCTCAATAAAACTTTGGAATATCGTTTTGCTTGCACATATTTGAAGCACCAACCACTTCTTATTGTGAAATGTTGCTTTCCTTGCTTCATGAACACGTTGCAGTGTTACCGTTGAATACCGTGCTTCGGTTTGAAATTGAAAATTGAAAAAGCTTGGGTTTTCCAACTGTCAACTCATTTACTGTCGACTGTTTTCACAGCTTTCCGTTCACAATTTGTTGATTTATATATTAAAAGCAGGCAAATAAATGCACATTAGTCTGAAACTCCTCTTTGACACTCGAATTTAACAGCGGTGGTCAACATTGGTCAGTCATAGCCACCAAACACTAAATGTTTCAAGAAGAAGATTTGAGTTGCGCAATCATATTTATATCGTTTACTTTTTCTCTACTTTAGTAGTACTAGCGAAGGTATAGCCATTGCACCCAAAAAAGGTACAGGATCGGGCACAAATTCAAAGATTCTCTACGGTTCGTAGCGTTTTGTTTCACATGAATTGTCTCAACAAAACCGTAATCTTCATTCAGTTGAAGCCGTATAACATTGTTTTTGAAACGTACGTCGGACGCTGTATGGAGGTTATGCAAATAACTGCGCGATACTGCGCGATTTTTGTACTCTTATATTCATTTGCTTAAAACATTTGAATGCAGTTGTCCAACATACGTTTCAAAAACCGACCGTTATATCGCTTTAATGAACCTTTTCGTCGCATACATTCCGATAAAATATAAAATAGAAGGTTTTCACTTTGCATTATAAGGTGAATTGTCCAGTTTGTGTGTCAATTCGTAGAATCGTATTGCTAGATTAAAGAAGCGGGTCTTTGTTGTTTCCGTGGCCGTAAAAGTGCACAGCTGGTCACAGCGTCTGGTCGTTAGATCTGTTGGCGCAGTGGATTAGCGCCCGTATTTTCAGACTCTGCTTAGCGGGTTCGGATCCGCTCGCGCGCGGAACCGGAAGCGCACGAACGGGCGCGCGGCTTCTAAGCGCGCAAGAAGAAGACTAATTGTCCCCGGACAGTCAGGCAATTAAGAACCGCCCATCTTGGATTCACTGATTTCGTAAAACAACCGGGGCAATTAACTGCAATTGCTTTTCTTCTGGATATCGTTTCGTCGTTTTTATTATACGCAGTTGATGGCTACTACTTGTAGGATGTTTTCATGTTTAACAGTTTGCAATGGACGTTCATGTGCAAAAGAAAACAAAAGAATAATTATATGTGACTCAGCACAATACAATGTCACAAAGCAGAGCATACTTTTCTTCCTGACATCTTTATTTTTATAACACGTTTTGATTGTGACTTGTATTTATTTTTCAATAAATATATTTCCTGCGGTCGGTAGACTAGACTATAGGCTACAGGAAATATTAGTTTTAGCAGAATAAATATGGTTTATTGAATAAAAACTAATTTTTGTTAATTTTGAAATTTTTTCTTTCAAATGTTTGACTGGGTGGTCTAGTTCGCCTTAGTTACTGTCATATTGCAGGTTTTTCTAAAAATTCTTGAGCAGAACGGGAAGAATTTCATAAACATAACTGTAAGCATAAACACCACATTTCATTGTTCTCAAAATTCCAGGAGTTAAATCCCCCCACCAACTTGTTCCCGACTATTTAATTACAGAATCAGCAACCAATACAAAAAAGGAAATCTTGTAGGTAAATGGCTGACCGTGTGGCCGATTCTTCCACAGCGGATGGAAGGAATATTGCACAGTTTGAAGTCGAAGAAAAACCTGCCGACAAGAGAGGACCACCGGTAGGGTTTTTTAGGAAAGTATTCAAGGAACGACTTTTATCTTTTGTTATTTTGTTCTCTCTCTCTCTTTCTCTCTCTTATTCTCACTTTTTCTCTGTCTTTCTTTCTCTCTTACACTTATATTTAGTTTAGGACAAACTATATCATGCAAGTATTTCGTTGTTAAGCTTTTGACTTTCGACATTTCTTGATCGGCTTCAGTACAGCTAGTGTATGTCTTGTTAGAAATGTTACGTATATTGGAATTATTCATCGTTTATTATTTATGGCTCTGAGAGCTAGAATGCGAGTGGGCCTTACAAATTTTTATTTCAGCCGGCCTTTTCCAACCTCGATGTTGAGAATGCTCGAAATGTTGATGATAAACTGAAGAAGATCCAAGAGAAGGAGAGGGAAGCAACCCAACAGCTAGATACACCACAGGTAGGCTATCACTTACGCTGCTCGCCGCGCACTAATGGCGGCAAAAGGGGAGCGGCTAAAACATGGCACACCTGTGGCACCTTTTTTTGTAGTCATTCGAAAGAATGCGGGATTCCAGGAAAAGGGCGCGCGGCAGGTGTGCCACGTGTGCGCCACAGGCACCCCAGCAATTATGCGCAACTAGAGTTGATTTGAAAGAAAGTTTGGTTGTTAATAGTGTAGTTTCTACGAGTTTGCCTACTATGCATTCCTCGTGAACCAGAGGAAGACTACATACGCAACTAGAGACAAGTCAGTCAGAAGTCAGAGGTAAGAAGCAATGCCTACGTGAAGACTAAGCTAAACAATAGCATTTTTTGCATTGTTGATTTGTTATTGGAAGCGGAAGCATTTCGGTTCCTTCTTTGGTCTTACGAATCTGCATATTTGACTAATATAAATTGTTTACTAACTGATTACGCTGTGCGGTATTATCAATAGACGCCGGGGGGAGCAACCACGAAAACACTGTTCACAGCGTTCACGAAAACCTTTACGGTCTTAGTTTAGACTAGGTCATAGTTTCTCTACCACTTTTTACTATCAGTCAATCACTGTCAAAAGTTCACATGTACCATTTTTTATCGTGGCCCGTTTTGAACTCATACTGTGGCCCTCATGGGTTGCATTTGCATATAGCATATTCATCATGGGTTTAGTAGCGTAACTTTAAACAAGCACTTTACCATCATCCCATTGGAAAATATATGAAAAACATAGATACATCAGTGCAAAAACATAAAGTTAGTTGGTAAGCATCAACTCTACTAACAAACGATTTGTAATGAGCAGTTTATCCAAAACGTTCGTATTTAGGCATTTTGCCAATACATTTATTGTATTTGTTCGTTTTCTACCTTACTTTTCCTGTACGATCAGTAGATTGTCACTATCGTTCTACTAGCATATCAATCAAAAATCGTTTCTCTTTTTGTCTTCTACTTCCCGCGCTGACTATATGACCGCGCTTTGCGTGTGGCTCCTTTGCTACTAACTCTAAGCTAATGAAACAAAGTGTTTTATACATCCTTGACTTTTATTAAACAGATATTGTTTATATAAACCGTTGATCCCATTTTTATCATTTTTTTTCATCTATGGTAGTTATTTTCTATTTTAGCATGTCGAGTCAAGTAAAGTTGGCTCAAGCCATTGAAAGTCTTGCAATTGTGTGTTGTTTAGTGTTTCTAGTTTCTTTAGTTAATTTAGTTTATAGTTTCTAACTAATTTCAACAATTTTCAATTTAGCACGTCAATTAGATGCATCGGAGCAGATTAGATCAATTTCTCTGATAATTGCAATACATCGAGGCCACCGTTCTTCTATTTAGAGTAGTTTATGGTCTATCTATTGATACAGTTCACTAAAATCAACCGGAAGAAGCTTATCCGATATAAATAACGGGTCTCTTAAAATTTCATTAGATGTATGTCTATTGTTAATATCCCAACCTAAATCATAGATATCCGAATTAATACGGAGCGTCAACGTCACGGCGTGCAAGCGGCGTGATAAGCCAACCCTGCGCAGGTTCAACGCGAAACGCAAGCCAACCCTGCGCAGGTTCAACGCGAAACGCTGCAAGTGCGCCACAGACGGAGCTGCCCAACGAATTTTGCACGCCATTTTCACGCCGCTTGCATGCCTTTTAACTTTCCTTCAATGAAAGGCTAATCTCATCACCTGATCTAATCTTTCAAATAAGTAAGTGTCAGATGACCGATTGATTTATACTATTTCTTTGCTTAAAATCTCCAAAAATGAACGAATTTTCCCCGAAAAAGCACAGGTCTTTCACCTAAATTGACATAAGATTTATGTCCTTTTGTCACGGAAACTCATATGACCTCGGTTCTGATCAGTTATTGACTCGGTGCAAAGTTGGTCCTTTTTGTTTCTTATTATACTTTTATTAATGACCTTTTTCTCCTTTTATAGAACTTTGTTGTTTGTAACTATCATTCATATGTATTCGCCGTAATCCGTGATATTACCATGGCATAATAACTCGCATTTTATTGTGAATCTTCCATGCATGACTCTTTATACCTACAGTTTCATATTTCGAGAATTTAAACAGTCTTAACCTCATAATCTCCTTTTCAACTAGAAATAAAAATCAATAAATAACAATGGTAACATTGTTTTTATTTTTTTCGATGAGATGCCAAATAGCACATAGAACAGAAGCTAAGTGATCAGTAGTAATTTCAATGGCTCTCTTTTGGTGTTAAATTGTTTCGAATTGACAAGTTTCAGCGTAACTAGAATTAACTTACCGGGCTCACCGTCCCCTTTAATTAATCAATACAACTCCAATTTTTCTTCTTTCTGCGTCTTGACAATGTGGTGATAGTCGCTTGATTGATAGCTATCATTATTGATATCTTTTCCTGAAATAGAACAAAACTGCGCCACTTTTGGAATTACGAGCTCGAAGGAAAAAAGCACCGAACTGAGTGAGTACAGGAAAATATAGCTAAATTATTGATCACAGTTTTATGTAATAACCAGTGAATATTATGTAATAATAAGTAATAATTCACAATTTTATGTAATAACCATTTGATACTTTACCGCAGGTTGGCACTACAAGTATTTCCAAGTACTTTGATTTTTCTTTTTCATCGTCTCTCACGGCGTTGCGCTCTTTTAATGAGTATAATAAATATTCAATATTCAAAGTATTGCCTATGCTATGCTTTGATTTTGATGATTTACGTTCATAATATATTGTTCATTACTTCCTTGATATTCCCGCTCGTTTTTCGTGACTACACTCCTACAAAATCCTCGGAATACATCTTTTAAGCGAGTGTCCTGAAGGGAAGGAGAGAGCGTACTGTACAAAACGGTATCGACCAGATATCCGTTCGATGAGAATGCACTGCCCGGAACGGGACCCAGAGACAGCTTTATTACATCCGATACTCGAGAAAAAAGCGGAAAAAGCCAAGCTAGCAGCTCTGAGGAAGGTTTGTTACTTGTTCACTTTTCGTATTTCCTCGATCATTTACACTGAGGAAACTTGGCCGGTGCGCGGCCTACACTTGGCCATAAAAGGGTGGGCCGCCGTGTGTGGGTCCACCCACTTTGTTTTGTAGGCCGCGCACCGGCCATATGCCGGCCGCGCACAGGCCAAAGTTTCGCGTTGTACATGTACTAGTACTGGTTGTGAGTTCAATGTGATGTGTGTCGCTTATGTTTATCGCTTCTTAGCTTCTACCAACAATGTGGCGAATAGCATGGTAAGATGTGCAAAGTATAACGAAACGATAAAATGTGTTGTCCTTTTGTCTACAAATCGATATCTCATCGTGGAAAGATCAATAAGACTCGTCTAGTATTTGATACTAGAAGTATGAATGGTACTAAATCGTTATGTATTCAGTTGTATAATCTTATACTATGATTCAGCATAGTACTTGCTAGTCTCTGAGTTTCATTGTCAATATTGTTATTACTGAAAAATTCTAGATAGACATAGCAAAGTGCTGCTTGGCGACATTCCTCTCGTTATTACATATGTATCTCCCCATTGCTATGTGCTATACCACAAGTTTTATAGCTGTAGAAGTTGTATCGAGTAATTCGATCACGAAAATCCCTTTCTACAGGAAACTTATCAAATTAAACAGTGAATCATTGATCACTAGAATATAACTTTTTCGAGAAACATTCGAAAACTGACCATTTTAGGCAGTTTGAAGTTTGAACTATGAGCGTTGACTGTCTAGCCCGATAAACTAGACAAGCTTATGACTTGTGCTTCACCAACTACTTAAAAATCTTAGAAATTATATGTCCATTGGTAGAACATTGCACCGTACATACAATAGTTTACTCGATCAGCAGCCCCATGGACAACAATGAAACCCTGGTTTTCTAGGCTCCAAGTAAGTCTAAACTCCTTGGTTACGCTTCATCACAATTACTGTGGGATTGTAATTGCAGAAGAAACTTAAACTATTAAACAGTAACTCGCCAGCTTAGCTTCACAATTACCACTTACTTACGTAAAGGTTCTAAAGTCCTCACATAGCTTAAAGTAAACCTTATCGGCTGACCCTCATCCGACCTTTCGTAGTTTATACGCACAATTTTTGCTAGTGATTGAAAAAAATGTCTTTTTGACGAACAGGTTTTGCCCTTCACATAATACATACAACATTTCTCACTCGAATGAATGACCACCACATTACAATGCGACAGAAAATTGACAACAAAAGCATTGTTCAGTGTTGTTTTTACAAAGGAAGTACTTAAACTTCCTGACAAAAATGAATTCAGATAGTGTGTAAAAGGTCACTAAAAATCGTGAATTAGCTGTGATTTATGTGTATGTACAAAGAATCTAAGGAATCCAAAAAAATCTGCCATCGGTACGCGAATGTAGAACGTTTTTTATTGCAAAAGCAGCATCAAACTCGTATCGTCTCCCTATAACCTGTAATTTGAGTGAAATGATCTATGTTCCGCAAACAGAAGTAACGTGGAGCAACATACCTTTCACGGTCTTTGTAGCTGCTTGCACTAGCTCGCCTTACTTTTTAATCGATACTAGAGGAAGTGATAGCGAATATCTGGTTCTTAGTAGTGTTGATGATAAGTTATCATTTGTCATCCACAATGTCAATTAACATGTTTATCACCCTATGTTCCCTATGTTCTCTGTGTGACGTATGTCATGTTCTCTAACCCTCCCTGACTGAGTATTGATGTGCGGAAACCTCTGTTCCTAAAAATACAATAGAATCGTCAAAAAAGTAAGAAAGGCATTGCCATAATACGCGCTTCTCTCAATTTTTCACCGACTGGCGGGAAATTCGAAAAACTGTCTGCCTACTGTACCACACCCACCGATTATCAACGGTCAGTAGCCAGCTCGAGAGTCGCCCTCTACCGTCGAGAGTGAGAGCGGTGTTCTCTCTTATTTTCGCTTCTTTTTGGTTCAAACGGACTATCGGCTATCACCTATTCCCGTCAACTCGAGACATCAATCAACTATCTGTGTTATTGGTTCGACTATCGATCGGTTATTAAAGAGTCTATGAGTACACGTCGATAGTTCAATCAAGAGTTATCAAATTAAACGTTACAAAGTATCAGTGATGATAACGGTACCGGCGTCTATTTCAAATATTGATGTGTTAGGCGAAAGCCATTCCGGCAAAGATCATGATCATCATGCGCTCGAGGCGGCAATTCAAACGCAGACCAAGCATACGGTGGAGAGGCGGAAAAAGAAGGAAAAGGTGTGTGATAGTGAATGTATGATTTGAAATCAGCTATAGGGAAATAAGTTGCGCAGGCGGACCTATGACCTATGACAGGCACAGTCCTATGGCAGGCACAAAATGACCTATGACCAAATTGCGAAGACTTTCATCCTCAACCTATGTAATTTTGTAAACCATAACTTATGTTTTGTATAGAAAACGAATGTTATTTGAAGCAGAAGTTTGTTTTGGTGGTGGATTCGTAGTTTACTGTTTACTTGTGATATGTCTAACAAATGATTTCCCTTTCATTACTAATAATTGTTACTTGTACAACACTATAACACACGCTGGCTTATATCATACGTGTAATGGTAATGTGTCGCCTATACAAAAGAATATGTACTGTTATATTTATATGTCGTTATCCATATACTGTACTAGAGTTTTCATGTCCTATGTTACACTGATGGTGGAAAAATTTAGTAAATATGTGAGGTTCATATGTGTACCATTGTTCATGTGATTCGAGCAAATACGAACAATTTATTATGTTTGAAGATTTCTCTGTTTTAGATGTTATGATGCATTATTTGGCGAAATTATCCAATTTTTTTCTAAAATTCCGTAAATGAACAAATGACGAAAGCTGCGGGTGCGTCGATGGCTATTCAGCAAACGCGTGGTTGACTTTTTTTGTGACGTTGGAGTTTTTAGTTCAGGTCCAAGTTAAATTTAGTATTGCTATTCGAATTCTATTTGCTTTTCAGTCCTTTCATTTTTCTGTCTGGCATCACTTTATTGTCTGTAGTTGTCCCCTAAATTTAAATGTCTCTCTAGGCTCTCTACCTTTTATTCTTTTTCTAAAATCGATTTTCGCTTGCTGTCTGTGTGGTCTCTTTCTGCGAGCTTTGATATCTCACCCGTTATCCATTCTGTTATCATATGCCTGCCAGAACTACTAGTATTGTTTAGTTTAATACCGGAGCTTAAGCTTAGTCGTATCAAATTAATTAAGTACCGTACGTACAAACATTCGTATCCTGTGATTGTTCACGAAATTTTATTGACATGTGTTCTCTAATTGCAAGGAAAATTACTAGTCTTTTTTTAAACAGTAATTAAATTAATTTCTTTGGGATGCGACGCGGCCGGACAAGTGCCGAATCATTGTCGAAGTTCGTTAGTATTGACGTGGACGAGGCATATTTAGGTGAATATTTACTTTCCTGTTTGACCAATAAACTTCACTTGCACGCTTTGCAGATTGTCTTTCAAATTGCCCTAACCATTTGCTATTTCATAAATGTGTATGTTGTCTTTATTGATTTCTATCATTATAGTCAGTTTCACTTCCATACGTCAATTCTTATAGTCTATAGGATCTTTCGTTCTATGTCAAGGATTCTCGTTTCTATCATGTGCCCTCTGCCACCAGTCATGTATCTCTCTATCTCTATCGCCCTGAAGTCCGTGAGGTGATTCATAAAAAACCTTCCTGTATATACTAAAAACTAGTCTACTTTGTGTGTCTTTTGCTGTATGCGCTCAGACTGGCCGCTTTATTTACCGTGTCTCATATTTGTCAGTGATGGGTGAACACGTGCGGAAGCGCACGCGCACTGGCGATCCGCAAACGAGCGAAGATGTTATGGCGCGAGAACCGGACATGGACTTTTCCGCGTCCGGACCACACGCGCCCATGCTGTACCATCCCGCGCGGAAGGCAAGAAACCAGGATGAACAGGCCTTACTCGACGAGGAAGAGGTTACTTTTTATTGCTTGCTTTGATGTTTGATTATAACACATTTGTAGTGTTTTAAAGTGGTGTGACACGTGGATTGTATGCAAATTTCTGTACCCTTCTGGGCGTTCCCGCCGCACAACGCACAATGGAAACACAAATTGCATGTAAAACACGCGATCGCAGTTGTAGTTATCCAGCATCCGTTTCTAAACCACTAGCTACCACGTACCATACCGCTTTAAGAAATTAATACCGTTGAAATAATGACTTATGCTCGTATTAACGATTAAAGAAGCAAGAAGCACTAATGTATGCTAAGAATCGAATCAGTAGTTCACTTCTACCTGCGTTCGGTAGCTGCCGTGTTTTTGTGTTTGTTCCATTTTCCCCTGTGCATGCTTCATTCTATGATTTCATTTCCATTTCAATGCGACTTTGAGTTGAGTGTGTTATTCCCATATACGTTCTCGTTGAGGCTTCATTTGGATGTACCCATATCAGGCCCGACTGGTTACGAAAACACGCCACACCCTTATTAGGAAAAGGTTCTATTGTAAACTACGTACGAGACAATACTAATTCACTGTTAGTGTGTTGTGTGTGTGACAGTTGCCGATTTTACTATTCTTCAAACTTCAAACTACGGTAATGTACATTGTGCAATCGCGATGATCCTAGTGAGAGTTTATGATCGGTAAAGCCCGATGTTTCACGAATGCTTTAATAATCACCGACACTCTCTAATCTATTGATGATAGCATTTCCACTGTGATGTATGTCAGTATGTCCATGGTCCATGGCCCGTTTATTGTAAGCCTTTTCTGTATAGGAAGATGTACCGTTGACCCATACCCCGGTACGGTGTTCTCGTAAGGTGTACCGGAGCGGACATACCTCCTCTACCCGCCAGTACGCTTACTCGCTACTCAAAGTGCGTGTTTTTATAGTTTCTTGGCCTCGCTATCTTCTCTCTTCTCTCCCTATCTTAGACGTTATTTCACTCTTTATTGTAGCTGTACATTTGTTAAATTTGCAAATTTGCATGTATCCGTTCTCTATGGTGTCTTGTGAATTGTCATGTGTCCTGTCTCCGCCAGTCTATTGGTTTGGTAAGTGTCTCTTGGAAGGACCGAAACTTAGGTGCTTAGGTCTTTAGTTCGTGATTGTCGTTGTCTCTGTCTATGTACATCGGTTGAATATCAGATGATGGAGTTAATTTACTGATGTCACAATGTGACTACATTGCATGCGAGGTTGGCGAGGTATACGGTATTAGGTATTATCGCTATTCTGCATGTTATATTTATCAATTTATCCTCTGTGAATTTGGTAGTTGGGTGGGGGTTGGGACGGGGTATTGTCAGTAGTCGCGGAGCACGAACCCCATTGTTTAGTATTCACTTCGTAACTTCTTTTTTTTCTAGAAGTATACGGTAATAGTGTGGTACAGTGGTACTGAAAGAAAAGGCAATTATGTTTTCGTAAAAGTGATGAAGAGTTGCTAACTTGAGAAGTAATAACGGAATGACATATGACATGAATTATATTTCTAACATAATTAATAATCCAATTTTTTTCAGAGTGAACGCTCCAAACTCAGCTGGTACGCCCGGGCCCGTGAAGATGTACGTGGAGATGTGTCCAGTATATGTCTTTTGCTATTCTTATACTTATTACAGGTGGGGATTCAGTTTTTTATTGTTTAATTCCGGTCATTAGCTTATTATTAGTTCGATATTCGACATTATTGAATGATTTGTAAATATATGTCTATCAAAGATTTATTCTGATTAGTCAAAGAGTGACAGAGTGTGGTAGACTATCCAATACGACGCAACACATGCATTTACTATGCTATGCATACATTGTGCATCATTTGTTGAAATACGGCTACAGCTAAGCTAAGTGACGTTGTGCTCTTCATCTTAAGCGTGTATCGATCCTAAAGTTCATGGAACGATTCTTTTTTAACATTGTCGAATTTCAGGGTATCCCACTGGGTCTTATCGCGGCCATTCCATTGATTTTATCCGATAAACATGTGACATATGGAGAACAAGCTGTATTCTCATTTGCATATTGGCCATTCAGGTTTGTCTGACGTTTATGTTTATTTATATTTTTGTTGGTCGTAGATTCATACGTGTCATCAATTAGTGAGTCCACTAGTAGTGGACATGCAATTGTTATTCTGTTTTAAAGCCAAATACCGGCCGGTTTTTGAAACGCAGCGTGGACAACGCACAACTGAATTCTTGCGTATTTATGCTAATTTAGCTTGATTTTTTTTATTCTAATTTATGTTCATTTGCATACGCTGTATAAGAATGCTGGTCTACTCGATGTGTTTCAAAAACCGGCCGGTATTTCGCTTTAATGTTGTGCACTTGATGGTGACGGATGCCGAGCGGCGAGCTGCTATTGTTTGAACTTTGAACAAAATCATAATCATAGTTATTTTCAGTTTAAAGTTATTATGGGCTCCAATTGTGGATTCCCTGTACTGGAAAGTGATTGGCCGGCGCAAGTCGTGGATGGTGCCTTGTCAGTATCTCATTGGACTGTTTATGCTCTTCCTATCATATAATATTGATACGATTATGGGAAATGGTGAGTTATTTGATGATGTTACTTTTTTTATTGCATGTTGCCTGATGTTGTGTTCGGAAACGGGTTGTTTTACCTATGCGTAGGTTGTACGGTTTCAGCCCACTGAGAGAACTTGCGTCGACATTAGTTTATAAAGTAGATATTCTTGTTGGTCGTTCTAGGTGCGTAGGTAAGTACGTATCGTAAATTAGTGATGTCCATTAGTAGTGCGTATTCATACGTTTACGTTGGCATGAACCATGAAGGTGAACAGTTAAGTTTTCCCTGCCTTGCAAGCTGTTGTTGGCGAGGCGACGGGCGACGAGTCTTTATGAGTTACCGTACCCTTACGGTTCCGTAAAATATTCCATTGTTTCAGAGAAGAATCCACCGAAGGTTCTATTCCTGATGCTCACCTTCTTACCGTTGAACTTCTTGGCCGCTACGCAGGATATTGCGGTGGATGGCTGGGCGTTGACCATACTTAGCAGGTGAGAATATCTTGGAAATCTTTATTTTAATACTTTTTATCTGCTCTGTCTGCTCACCATTTTGAGGGTACAAGATACATAATATATGAAAGTGAATGTTTCTTCCTGGAAAATAGCGAAAAGGGCAATGTTTCTTTCACATTATTACTGTTTCATCAGTTGTAATCAGTTAATGACGTTAATGTTGGTATTCATGATCGTGATGTGTGACAAGGATGTTGTACTATAGAAGACAGAGTTTATGGTCTAACATAAGCCAATAAAATCTGTCATTTCTCTCTTTAGAAGAAGTATAGGTATCTTTGTGTTCCAGAAAGAACGTTGGCTATGCTTCGACGTGCAATGCGGTCGGCCAGACTGCCGGCTTCTTTATGGGAAATGTGGTCTTCCTCACGCTTGAATCAAAGGGTTAGTTTTTAGTTATAGATCTATATCATTTTATGTGTTATGGCCACTTTTGGCAACGCGTCGGAAAGCGTGTGACAGCTTCGTTTGGATTGTATTGACTTTATTTTTATTTGGAATTAATTCGCTGAGCGTAGATAGTTTCTTATAGCAGATTGGCTCAGTTTTTGAACAGGTTTACCTGCCGCTTTGAGATTTTTTCTCGTATAAAAGTTGGAGTCCTCTTAACACTGTGGGGGTTTTGGACGTAGTTCGGTAAGACTAATGAGACAAATTCACCTTTTATTGCTTCATCTCTGCTGCTTCGGATTTTATTGAAATCGTGAAACATGGACTTGGTGAAAAAGTACATTGTACCTAGGCGATAATTGGAGAAGAATGGAAATCTGCTGTTTAAAGCGTAGTATTTTATTCAAATGAGTACCCTGTGCTTAAGTATTGATTTACCATTATTTTGTCTAACCAACATTTTTCAGAATTTGCCAACTCATGGCTTCGCTCTGCGGACAACCAGCAAGATCACGGAATAATTAACCTCGGAGGTGGGATTACTTTTTTATTGATTTATTGATTTATTGATTTGTACAAAGTTTGTCGTAATTCCAACTGTTTTTTCATGTGTTTACGTTGAGTACGACTAGGACGTAGGACATTGTGTGAGACTGTAAGCTATTAGAAAAATATTTACTTCATAAAGACTTACTTTCCTTGAGATGCTACTCAATATTAGGTATATGTTTCATGACCTATTCATTCTGTTAGCTACTAATTTGGATCGCACCCTTTTATGGTAACATATCCTTACCAGTGCTAATAAGGTTAGGTTACAGTGCTGGTGCAGGCATGGTGTACCTTGTATCCCTTTTTTGTACCCTTTTTACTCTATAACCTTATATGTTTCTTTACATACTCTATAACATTTGTCTCTCTATCCCTTTCTCAATATCTACTTTACCTTTCTTTCACTCACTGCCTAAGCCTACCGTCATCGCACTGATGAGACCCAACGGTGGCAAAATCCTCGTATGCGAAGGGTCGAAACGGGGTTACCGTATTACATATGGTATATTCTTGTTAGTTTGTTGAATTTATTCACTTATATTCTTCCCAATTTGCTTCCTCTTTTATTTGAAACAGATGTGTTTATTCCTGTTGTTCCTTCCCCTACACTTTCCAATCCAATGCAACATTCTCTCGTTTCCCTTTTGGGTATTCCTTCAGTGCAAATGATTTCTTCTCCTTCCCGCTCATTCATTTCTGTCACTTTTGAGATGTTTCTTTATATGAGGGGGTTTCCCATACATATATGCATATACTTGGGGTTCCCTTGGGTTTTCGCATTTGTCGTGCCATTTCCGTGCAACTTTTTTTGACCTGTGCCTGCGCGTTGGCGTTTAAATAATGTGGAAAGGGTATTTTTTGTTGGTTTATTTGTGGCACTTAGAGCAAAATAACATCCAGTTTTTGAAACGTATTTGGGATATATACATTCTTCTATGATTTATGCAAATTAATATGATCAGTCTAAATAATCACCCAGTAGTCGTGCAATAATTGGCATACGCTACATCGGAATATACCGTCTCATACGTTTCGAAACTGGATGTTATACCGCTTTATGTTAAAATCGAATGTTGTACGTGATCCATAGAACAATGTAAACGTTTATTATTAACGAGCATGCGAGAATTGCGGTATTTACTTGTTATGCGTAAGTTACCCAAAAAGTTTACTTTTTATGCGTAAGCTCTACACCGCTAAGGTTTCATGATTACTGAACATAGAACATTAATAGAGAACTTAATTTTCAACACTGAATCTGGCCGAAAAGATGATAAAGTGAAAGGCAAGCGGTAATTCGTTCTTAATGATATGGGCATAATTACAATTATCAAAGATGGTTACTTGCAAAGTATAGTGCATTCATTTAGCGCTTAGGGAGGCTTTTCATTAACTGGAACGACTTGGACCACCTAACTGTATTTACTGACTAGGCTAAAGAATAATGCTCACTAGGCTATTAGAATAGGCTTGGCTTAGTTTCCCCTTTAGTTTAGTGTAGTTTTTCTTTGGTCATAGTTCGTGTGTCTCACTGTATACCTTATTAACAGGTCCTTCCAATCCAGTAGAACGTATCGAAAAGCATCATTTCGCAACTGAAAATGATTGAGATAAATATCATATTATTTTTCTATGGTTATGAATTGTGTTTTATATGGTTGTTCTCTTTTTGTTATATAGTTGATGCGCTATGCTATTTATAAATGCGCGTTGGATTTCCCTTTTGCCCCATAAATCCGTCCATGTAAATGTGAGGGATGATTCTATGATTGTATTTGTAATATATGGGTAGCAAAAGATTCTTTCCGGAAAGATTGACAAATATACTCATTCATTATTCATATTTCAAAGTGACATAATAGATAATATTCTTGAAGCAACCTCATGAATACACATAACAATTGCAAGTTTTTGATGTCTGTGGTAGTTTGCAATTGCGGAACCTCGTATGCGTAAGCGTATGCGGAATCGTTACTTTTAAGTTATCGACTTTAAGTGCAAATATTATTCATTTAATGAATTAGATCATGCGTAAGTTACGCCAAAAGCTCACCTAGTGTTTCTGTGTTGATCGTACACGGCGCTCATACCGTAGCCGCCCCTCTCGCTCACTATAACCGCGCTCCACCAGTTGCCGAAACGCTCCTCGGCTTGCTGCTTTAGGTACCTGAAAGGGGTAGATGGTATTGACTTAGTGGTAGTGGGTAGTGGGTAACTTAGGCTTAGGCTAAGGCTTAGGCTTAGGCTAAGGCTAAGGCTAACTTAGGCCAGGTTTATATTGAGCACTCTGTAATTAAACTAAACTATTGTTCAGAATTCAAATATCCGAATTAGAATGTTATAGATTAGAGTAGTAGCTAGCAACATTGTATTTCAGCCATGGGAGCAACATAGCGTTACTTTGATGATTATGGTCCAGACGCCTTACCTTACGTTAACTTTTTGGGGATTACCCGTAATGTTTCAATGATTTTCGATTTTGGATGATAACCCCTAATGTTGGCATTTAGTCTAGACTTTTGCACTTACTTTGCTTGATAGCTGTACTGATGTGGATACATGCCGATAGTTTCGAGAATCAGCTCGCGGAGTTTGTCGGATTTGCAATTGTCATCTAAAACTGTTAACCGTTCATTTTTCGGAGGGTAATTACTTTCTACAGGAAGGTGAATGTGAACTGCTAGTGAAGTAGTTGAAATACGCCTCAGCGGCCTCAGTTATGCCCTGAGTGAAACACGTGGATTTTGGATTTTTTTTGCTGCAATACGAACTTAAAGTTTTCGTGCTACAGTACCATACCGTATATCGCATAAAATTTTGAATGAATGTTAGTAAGCGTTGTGGTTATATGCTTGATATATGCCGTGACATAGTGGGAGGGTAATTAGTAGTTACGTAGTATGCAGTCTTCTACAGTACGTGCCAATACCGGCACCGGCACACGCACACATTTTACACGTAAGCAAATCGATATCCTACATTTGTTGCTATGTTTTCTGAATTTGAAGTGTTTTGGAAGTTCTATTGCAGTGTCTTCTGATTTGGATGCTCTCCTGCAGTGTGGGTGTTTGTCTTTTTATAGCACTTGGAAATTGTTGTGTTTATTTTCCGAAAATTGATTGCGCGGCCGCGGCACGGCCACTATATTCTTTTCTCCGTTTTTTTCTTGTTGGTGATGGTGATGGAAAAGAAACTGGAAAATAGCAGAATACTGATGACGAATTTTCGTCTATAAATGAAACGAAAGATGAACGCTGGCGGTATTTGTCAGTTGCGCAGTTCAAGTTCACCACCGGACCGGCATTATTACTGGCTTAGGGTGAAGATACTGAAAAATTAATGAAAAGCCTTCCCTAAGCACTAAATCAGTTTGTTTCATTTCGCACGTTGCTTTAATTCGTAAACTGGAAACTTCTACTGTCTTAATTTACTACGGTTAAAAGTTGACTTACGCATATGCCTGGCATCAACGATTAATAAGAATAAAAACAGGAGGGCGGCCGTAGTCCGTGTTTGTGTTGTCCGGATGATCGTCATGTTGGTTTGTAGTTTATATCCGTAGTGGTGTAGTTTGCAGGCAGTTTTAAGGATACGGTTCCTTGGGGCTTAGGTCACCGTTTATTGGTAGACTATCAGGGGTTAGGAGGGTTAGACACAGACGGGGCAGTGGTCCTATGCTCGGCCGCGTTTCTGATGCCAGCCACAGGGCACAACAGAATTGGGGGCGGGACCAGAATTTTATTTACAATCTGGGAATCTGAGGCAATCGGAATTGTTTCATAGATATAGACGACTAAGAATAGAATATAGAAAGGTGATGATGAATGGTTTAGTTGGGGGGAAGCATTGAACACCGCCTACGCATCTCGGTGCGTTTTAGTAATTGGTTGCGTGGAGCTATCGTTTAGGTATACATAGGTAATGTTGGGTAAGAGACCTAGACATGACTTTGTTTGTTGTGGAAGATTGGTTTACACCTTCTTTGTATAAAAAGACGGTGCATCGGGTTCGTTTTCGAATTAGCATACAATAAGGGGTGTGTCAGGCATTGCAGTGTGCGGTTGAATACTATTACAAGGGGTGTGTCAAGCAGTGCACTGTGGGTGAGTGCCAGTGGCAGTTAACGTTGTGTCTTTTTGAGTTTTGTGTTCAATTTACAATCTGCACGTTTGCACCAATGTATGTCAATTTTTTGATTACTAGAAGTATGTGTATGTTTAGTCGATAACGATCTTCGCCTATCCCACGAACAAATTATATGAGAGCACCGAATTTAGGGCCGTAGGTGCTATTTTAAGACCAGGACATCAAGAACGCTATTTGAACTACAGTCTGACAGAGCCTAAATTAGCTTGGTTTGCACCTGTCAGGTGTCGTTTTTGTGGTTTGAACCTCAAGGTTTTATTTTAACAGAGAATCAGAAATCAGACAAAAAATAGCGTCTGTGAAACTGAAACTAGACGTTAATGTTGCACTTTCCGCTGTATTATAAATGGGCAGAATCTAGGAATAGATAATCAGACAAAAATAGTTTTGTCTGGGACTGTGGAACTAATATTGTGTTATGGTAAAATGCTTGAGGTAGAGGTTGTGTCCTTGTATCGTAATCGTGTTGTTCTGGTTCTGGAACCTTAAAGATTTGCGCATTTGTTAATGTGCAGATGAACAAGCTCTAGCTCTAGAAGTGATGTAGGTTGTTTATTAGGTGGATAATTCAGAACTTTTACTTTTCTAGAACGCGGCTTCATCCTTCACCTATGTGAGGTTCTATTGGACCACCCACGAACTATCCGTGCCATTAATATTGGCAATTATTTGTATATTATTATTAATTATTATGATTCGCAGGTTTCCTCTTCTTCTGGGGCATTGTGTTCGTCGTGTCCACAACATTGGTCTTCATCTTTAAGAAGGAAGTGGATAACTCGAAGAAGGCATCCAGTGAAGTATCCAATAATAAGTGAGTTTTTTTTGCTTGATTCAACAATTTCCAGTTGGCACACCTGCGGCACCCCTCTGTGGTGTGCGCCAAAGATGCGCCAGTTTGGCGCTGCACATTTTACCACATTAGGTGCGCGGCGCAACCGCACTATTTTATCAGATTATGCATTGATTATCCGTTAGTTTACGTCTTTTATTCCTAACTAACTACTTGAAGTTGTTCTTGTTTTATCCTTTTCTCTCGATCTTCTTGAATGCGCGTGGGTTTTTTGAAGATATGAATTAGTTAGTAGTCCAATTCAACCGAGTTACAATCCAGTCGAGTTTCACGAATGACGTTATGCTTTGTCTGCTCCAAAAATAGTTTAGTTTATCGGGGCTGCGGGGCTCTACTTTTAATTTTTATTTTAATAATAATAATATTGATATTAATAATATTAATAATTATAATAATATTAATAATAATAATAATAATAATAATAATAATAATAATAATAATAATAATAATAATAATAATAATAATAAAATACTATTTCACTTGTCTGTAAGTTTTGGTTGGTCTGTTCGGAAATAGCCGTAGCGGGTAATGGGTAATTAATGACATCAGCTTTATCCCCATTTTAGCACTTTAAAAGTGTGCATGTGTCCATTCAGGGCGGTGGAGCTTGGGTCCATCTCTGAGCCCCAGAATCCCAATTTGCACTCGGTCGTGATTTAGTGCTTTAGATGACGAGGCTGTAAATCTATCGATTCTAAACACTCACTCTCTAGTCGCCCCCTCATTTGTATGGCCGAGATTGAGATTGGTGCCCAATCTGTGTCCCTTATTTTATGACCGTGACCGTCTCACTCTATTTTCAATTTTCAAAGCCTATTTTGTGAAGTTGGCAGTTTTACGAACTACGGATACGGAGTTTAGTTGCAATGGTTTCTGGGAATTAAGCGGTTCATAGAGCCGATAGAGCGTGGAACATACTAAATTATGTTTTTCTGTGGATACTGTAATAAAGAGTCTATGACAAAATGGCAGTACGTAAAAGCTCAAAGGGCGGTCAATAGATGGTGATATACGATTATGTAGTTTTTGTAAATTGAACTGATGTGTTATAGAAAGGGTAATATGTCGATTATGGTTGAAGTTTAATGTCACTCGACTACTGTGCCTTGCTAAATTCTATTTCTTGTGCCTGCGGGCTCAGTTCAATAAGCTTATCATTTTGTAATGTGTGGACCACGTATATTGAGTCAATGAAACATTGATATTCTAAGGGTACGGTGTTAAATATCACTAAACATTTGGGTTTGTTAGCAACTCGATTCAGAAAACGTTAGCTAAACAGTAAAGCTAAACGCTGGCAAAGAGAGACGAAGACATAGGTATCATGAGCGAAAAAAACGTTTGACTTATTTATTTTCAGTGATGACCATGAAGAACTGGAGCTGGGAATCGTGCAGACGTACTGTGTTCTGGCAAAGATTCTCTGTCTTCGACCCATGATTTATATGATCATCATACTTTTGACTGGAAAGGTTTGTTTTAGTACTGACAATAGAAGACTGAAGTAAAGGGCCGCTATTTATATTCAATTCAAATATTCAAAAACTAAATGTGGCCCTTATAAAGGTTTATTGATTACTAACATAAAGAAAAAATTGAGCAAAACCAGGTCCCCAGAGGCGCCAAGCCTGTCGCAAGGTGATTTCTTACTGTAAACAGCGTACAAGACTACGTAGAATATTTACTAAAGTGGCAAAATGGCATACAAAACGTGAGTGCTCAGTGGATACCAATATCATCTTGTGATTCTCAGACGCCATAGAAAACTTAATCACGGCACGGAGGAACGAACCCTTGACGTATCGCCTTGTAAACGGGGACGCTAGCCACTCGGCCAAAGTGTGGTTGACCGCTCTGTGCGGGAAAGAAGTAGAGTTTTGTCGCTGATTTTAGCGGTATAAGGAAATTTCATATTTATTGGCTAATTTCCATTTGATAAATGGTGCGAAACTGTTGTAGTATTTGTAGGTTAGATTGCTATAACACAAAATAGTATATGTACGTAATACATATAATGTTGGTTTTTAATTAATGTCTAACATAATTAATTAATTAATGGCGCATTTCCTGGGTAAGAGGAACATACAGGCATGTTTTCGGTAAGCAAAATGTATGTGCTCATACGACAATCTCATCAACTGGATTCTGACTTGAACGATCATTATGGTTTTGATAATCACGGCACGCGGCTGGAAGCGAACCCGTGACCTATTGCACGGGCGCGCCTCTTCCCGCTGCGCCACGCCCACTAGTCTGCTATCTTTGAACATTGCACCATATTGCAGCTGCCTTGCGTTGACATGTGAGAAATTCCGGCGTTACAGCGTTTGATAATGCTCATAACAAATTATTTGAATGATATTTTAAGTTGTATACTGAAACAATAATTATCCATATTTAGGTGGCTTTCGCAGCGACTGATGGTGTCACCGGACTGAAGTTGATCGGAATGGGCATGTCGAAGAGTAAACTTGCGAGTTTCGGAGTTTTCCTCACTCCAATCCAGGTAAGGGAAACTTGGAAGGGAAGAGGGAATGATATATTTTTAGAACACATTTGGACGATATTTGTCCTAGCCTGTTGCCTTACTGCCTTACTGGTTCTACTGTACATAAATGTCATAAGTAATGTATTACATCATATGTAGTAAACCGTTTAGAGTGATAACTTTTACTGTTAGTTTTTACTCGTGTATTCGCAATAGAAGGGTCCAAGGTTAAGTGAGCACTTATGTTAATGATTGTAATTGTATTACATTAAGAATTTTATTAAATGATAATTATTCAGGTACTCCTCCCCATTATAATTGGCAAATGGACTACAGGCCCCCGACCTCTCAACATATTCTTGATTGCTTTTCCGTATAGGTGAGCCTTATTAGCGTTTAATTGCATTATGTTGGGTTACTGTAGTTTGTAGTTTGAACCATTATCTCTTGAAAGGAACATTGCTGGGTTTTTATTACAGCTTTTGCTGGATTTTCCTTGTTTACAAATATTATTTTAGATTGTTTATCGGAGGAGTATTTGCGGCCCTCGTTTACTGGACGCCTTCATTCAAACTGCCAAATGGAGAATTTGAATTTATTCTTTATGTCTTCTGGATTCTGGCTTATGTTTTCCATCAGGTGGGTTTTTGAATAGTAATTTACCATGTTGTAGTCGATTAGGCTGCGTTTTCATAGTAAGATTTAGACGTCTCAGAATTAGTTACCGTTGACCGGTGATGGCGTGAGATCTGCGTGAGATCTGCGTGAGAGCTAGTAAATATATTACCCGTACAGATACTGTATGCTCCAGGACTGGTAATGAAAATGGATTTATAATCGATGGCTTATTTTCAATCGATATTGTTGTTTCGGTGAATTAGTTGTAATTCTTATTAACCTTATTGCTAATCAATATTTTGCAATCTTTGTTTTGCATTGCATATTCATTCAATCTTTCATCTTTCTTTTCAGGTCGCCACCTATTCGATGTTTGTTTCCATGATGGCATTCAATGCGCAAATCTCGGATCCCCGTATTGGTGGAACTTATATGACACTGCTGAATACAATCAATAACTTGGGAGGAAACTGGCCGGTTACTGTAGTACTGTGGCTTGTGGACAATGTGACCTGGAAGGACTGCGTCGATACGGGAACCAAGAGGTTTGTGCGCTGATACTGATGAAACGCCGCGGTTGTGGTGCGCTCCTATGGCGCAAATAGAGTGCGCGGCGAAAAAGTGGCGTACATGTGGTGTTGGACAGGACGTGGTAGGGTGGTAGGTGCGCCAACTGGACCTACAACTTTTGCGCAGCTCTGGCACCCCGACACCCGCGAGCCCAAAGCGGGAACTTGGGTTCGCCTCCGAGCAGAAGCTAATTTTTTTGGAAATATTGATTAACATAGAATGACAAACTTTCCGTTTCAGTGTCTTGTATGCATGTCACAAGAAGGAGATGGCCGATCAGTGTTCAGCCGCCGGAAATGTTTGTGAGATTCAGATCGACGGATATTATATCGCACTCGCTGTGTGTACGGTAGTCGGATTACTTTGGTGAGTGTTTGACTGCGATTTCCCACAGATATGGTGTAAGAATTATGTGCACAAGCTTTATTCGGTATCCTTTTTCATGTAAGAAGCCTTTGCGTTCGTTCGCCCGTTGCCGTAGATTTCCCAATTTTTGATTCGCACTCTTCACAATTTTCTTCTTTTCAGGTATCAACTTCTGTTCAAAAAGATCAAGTACGTACAGAAGATTGACCGCGATGAGTGGCATGTGATTAAGAAGACCAAATAAGTATCGATTACTTTGGCGTAGTGGATAAGGCGCTAGACGAGGAGCAAGAGGTTACGAGTTCGATCCTCACGGTTGACTGTGATTTTACAAGAAAATGCATAAGAGTGTATTGTTTCTTTGTATACCGAGCTTTTTTTGCTGTTTTCAATCCCAGAAATGAGTTTTCTGTTCTTTTTCAATTTCTATTTCTGGTGTGCCACGTCTTTATAATAAAACTAATTGTAGATTCGGTTGTGGTTGTGAGATGTCTTTTAGGTATCACTTTAAAATTTCCAACTAGCTTTTATTTCAAACGGTGAGCACATGTTAATTGTTGTGGTTGGATTTTTAGTCATTATTGTGTAGTGCCTAATTACAAGTTTCTAGAATGGTAATTGTGTTTCTATCAATTGTGATCTTTTGGATTACTGTTGATAGAATTAATGGGTTTTGTAGAAAAATCGTTTCAGTTATTCTCAAATTTCTGGTCAATTACTGTGTTCCTTTCTGAGCTACCGCGTTTTGTTTAAAGGGAATGTGCGCGTGGTTGGAAATCTGAAGTTGCACGCCGTTCCCTTTAAAGTTTCTTTCTTGGAGAGGAGGACAACCCTTCTTTATTCTTTGTATGTATATTTTGTTTTCCATTTATACAAAACTAATAATTTTATAGTAATTTGCAACCTATAGTTTTCGGATTTAGGTAGTTATGAATAATAAGATCATATTGATAATCACGTGATAGTATAATTATAATTCACATTCTATCTGTATGAGTATTCTATAATGTAATATAGTGTGATTTCTGGTTGTGATATTTTCTGGAACGTTTCTGGCTGTAATTTGGTTCTTTGATTGTTCTCTGTTCCTATTGTAATTCGATTAATCGTTGGGTTTTTTGGTTGTACACTGTCTGTTGAACTCTTCCTCCCTTATACTACTTGAAATGTGTGATCGTAATAATTTATTAGCCTGTGTTTGTGTCTGTCAACTGTCTTAAATAAATGATTTTTTATTACATAGAATGGAATCCATACGGAATGATTAGTCTTATATTTACAAGGCAAAAACTACAGTTGTAAGGGTTGGCTGGATTCCTAGAGTAGGTACGGTACATGGGGGAGAATAAAAAGATAAAACGTTTCACATTAACTAGCTGTGCTAGTTATGTAGATCAGCGATATTAAAGCAAATATTAATTCAGGTTATATAGGGTAATTGTAGGTGCATAATTACAAAGAAAAATATCGAATTTTGTACTTACAATTAGCTCCAAATCTCGAAAGGGTTCATTTGAACATATGTCGAATAAGCTTAATCTTTGTACTAAAAGAACGGATACGAGGTGAAATA
This sequence comes from Pelodera strongyloides, assembly GCA_036852015.1. Classification (NCBI taxonomy): domain Eukaryota; kingdom Metazoa; phylum Nematoda; class Chromadorea; order Rhabditida; family Rhabditidae; genus Pelodera; species Pelodera strongyloides. The sequence goes on from JAANDG010000188.1 coordinate 48,258, forward strand.
GCTTCTCAGCTTATATTATAGTTAAGCTGATTGTTGATCGAGAACACAAGTTAAATACCCTACATACAAAATAATTCAGTGCAATAAGTTAGCTTTGACCAACACTGCAGCTTAGTAGTTTAGTTGTACTTTGTTCAAAGAATATTTTTTAGTTTATATTTTGTAGTTTAAGCTCTAAGTTCTCCCTTTGGGCAAGTGGTGATGAGTACTGGGTCGACTGGTGCGTTCTTGGGACATTTCATCGGGAAGTTGACCACGCCCTCCTCATCCTGGAATAAATTAAATATGAAATTAGCATAATTTAATAATATTGGAGTTTCCAATAGAAGCATTACAGTGTATACACTTATTACATCGTCTATCACCGCACTGCGCTCTTTCTAAATAAGAGCCGCACCAATGCGGTGCAGCTGTGCAAAGAGGCGCGAATTTGAAAATATTTGTGAATAAGATTCTAAGGGAGGAAACCGACCGTCTCGTCCGGTAGCCAGATTCCCACGCTCCTATCACAAATGAACGGGAATACGGTGGCTTGATTATCTCCCGAATCCATTGAAGTATTCCTACACACTCCCGCCATAACCCACTGCTCCTTTAGATGAACACGCACGATTTTGAATTTGTTCAGTTCGACGCACTCGGAACGGCACGCTGAATTTGTTGTTTAATTTATATTTATGTTTATTCGATTAGTTAGAAAGTTTCCGTGCAAATTTGAAAAAACTACCTCTCACTCCGGAGTGGTGTTTTTGTAAAAATTATTCACAACTGAGGCAGACTTACAAATAAACTACCAGACAAGGACCGATTGGTAGTTTCAAAGGTAGCGTATTGTTCGTATGAGTATGAGATATGGTGGTAATGCTCTTTACCCTTTATGGGGGTGTATATAATTTATTAAGTATAAATATTGTGAAACTCACAACCAACAGCTCCAGGTGACACCTCATAGAGGAAAAATATAGCAATAATAGCAAGTAGACGGCAGATCATATCTGAAACAATAAAATGACAACTTTTATTTAGCAAATCGGGATTCTTGAATCGGGCAAAGATAATATTTAGAGAAACAAATTTCGAATACATTTTTTTCAAAGACAACATTGTTTTTATACAGATGGAGCAACAGCAGTACATGCGAAGAAAGTAACAATGAAATATAATGCACTTCTTACGATATTGTTGCTATTTTAAGCTACTTTTTCATGACGTTAAGTGTAACACAATTATATTCGTTTGTTTTCTGTTATTGGGAAATAAGTGGGCTTACATAGGAAACACTTTTCTTACAGGCTCCCAAAAATAGCTATTGGGTATTGTTAGACTACAAAACGTTGGCCCGTCACAAAATGGTTTTTGCCCAGCTGGTGACTGGTTCGTGACCATGTGGTGACCAGTTGATGACGGTTTTCGATGAAACGTGCTCACCACATTTGCACGAAGTGGTCACCAAATGTGCTGGCCCATGAAAAAAAAACAGTGAACCGTCACCAAATGGGTTCACCCATTTCCTATGTACCGACTAGTTCACACAAACATAAGCGCGCGAAGGGTAGAATGTGATGAGAATAAAACACCGACTGTGTTTATATTTTAAATTACGTTAAAATTATCCAATATGTGTTCATTGCCCATCTACTGTAACAGGTGGGCGATGGAAAAAGTGGAAAAGTTAACCTTAAAAGTTACCCATTTCCCAATATTTGATTTGATTAGCTGTTTTTCATAGGGCAAAGAATCAGTTGATGAAATCATTTTGAACACAAGAATGAGTAAAAAAAAGGACACGAGAAAATTATGACGCAACCAGAAAAATTTCATACGGTTCTGGCGCTTTCAGTATACAGGAAGCAAGGCAGAAATCGCAAAAATTCCCACATTATGGATATCTCTGAACCGTGGCTCAAAGCATGTATGCAGCACTTATTTGGCTCACACAGGCAATTTTGCGCCAACAAATCTTAATTTCACGAACTAGTTCCAAAGTTATCCGTGGTTTTCCGCATGTTAAATTTGTTATCATTATAGATGACCAGGCCGAAAAACTGGAGTAATTCGCCATGCGCTTGTTTATTATCACCACGTCTTGAAACGCAAGTGATATACTTTGCGTAATGCTGTATTTTCGTGGTCTACTGCTGCATAAAGCGGTATGAAAGGTCTGCAACGTATCGTTCAAAGTTCAAAGTTCATATAATAAGACTGGCTTTCGCGTTGCGAACGCCGAGAAGCCTACTTATACCAACTCCTGAAACATAGAAAAAGAAATTAGTTTTTACGAAAAATCCTTTGCGGACATACAAAATTTCAAACTCCTTATTGGAAAGGATGACACAGGATGAGAATGAAACACAATTTGCATATAACACGTGGAAGTGCCGTACTCCAGAGGCCGTATTCACCAACACACAGGGAACCCTCCCTAGGCTCAAGAGCCGTCTGAATCTCTTCTGCTCTCCCACTCTCTACGCACTCGTTAGCTCTTTGGGGAGGCCAGGGAGGGCTCCCTGCGTGTTGGTGAATACGGCCTCGGTATGTGCTCACGAGCCTCACACCGTTCCGCTAGCAAACAAACAAAAACGTGTTTGTGAAAAGTGTGTACATATAATGAATGTTTTACAATCCTACGCTCGACTGGTTTCAATTTTAAGTATCTACGTTTATAATGTGAGTAGTACATTATTGTAAATGATAAACTGTTGTGTCTCAGGACGGAAAAAAGACAAAATAAGATAGAAATGAGAGAAGAAAGAACTAGAAAGTGAACTTATTCGTTACAACATAAATGATGTACTATCAGGTAAAGTGAAATTGAACAAAAATGATTTAAAGGGTGAGGTCCACCTCAGAAAATAAAAAAGTTATTAGTTTTATTAGATTTCCCGTGTCTGTATCTACCAGAATAACTAAAACAAATTTGGCAGAAAATTATTTCCAACGAAATATGGAGCAAAAAATAGCCCTCCAGTACCATTATTACGATCGGCGTCGATGGGGTGTGGTGCATGATAAACCGCGCTATCACTACCGTTGTTTGGGGACAATAAAAGGGCGGGATTATGGCTGTGCGTTTGTTGCTTTTTTAAAACCATGCGTTTTATTTTTTTGCCAAGCTAAACAAAGCACAATTAATCCCGTCTTCGTCATTTGTATTGCATTGTAGTTATTTTAGAACATATTTTTTGTTTGTAATTTTTTTCGAAAATTTTTCAAAAAAAATTTTCTTCTCAACCAACATGTAAAAAGGATACCAGGCTACCGTAATCCGAGGTACTCAAGCTGGACCATTTTTTGCTCATATTTCGTTGGAAATAATTTTCTGTCAAATTTGTTTTAGTTATTCTGGTAGATACAGACACGGGGAATCTAATAAAAATAATAGCTTTTTTGTTTTCTGAGGTGGACCTCAGAAAGACCTCAGGATCGCAGTCACTTCAAATTCGCCTTTTTACTTCAATTATCCATAAACATGAAAAAGCACCTAGAAAAATACCATTCCAGTGCCAATTTACTGAAAAATTAACCCAGGGAAAGAAATCCCCTCGGTTGTGTTCTGATAACGTACAGTATGACAAAGACAACTGAGACAGTAGAGCACACACTTTCCCTCTTCCCGGTTTTTCTTTGTTTTGTCATCATTGGCAACCGGCCAAGTCCCGTTGCGATTTAGAAAACACCCCATTTTGTCTAAAATCAAAACTCAACCGAAGGGATTTCTTTCCCTGTGATCAATATTCCGTAAATCGGTATTGGAAAGGTATTTTTCTAGGTATCTTTTTATATTTATTGATAATTGAATTAAAAAGGCGAACTTGAAGTGACTGCGATCCTTTAAAGGTGAAAAGTCTATTTCAAGGAACGAACAGAAACGTGGTCATGGGATACAAATATCACCATAAAACTATACTAATAGATACGTTTAAAGGGATGGGTTCATGTCAGTCGTTGGTTTTCTATATCGACCCAGAATCCAACAGTGAACTACTGGTGATACGTGTGCGCGGCATGGGATATGCCTGAGGAAACGGGGTGGCGCGGCGAGAACATGGCGAAGGTCTGGCGAAGGTTGAAGAAAGAAAAGATTCGCGTCGGAGAGGTAGGCGTTCCTGTTTTCTGCGCCTTGCCCATAATAATTTCAAGTTACGTGCGCTTTGTTACAAGTTAGCAGTGCGAAGGAAATATTCGTAAATCTCACATAAGTCAGAATATGTGCTATTCAAAAACACGTCTATTATCAAGCCGAGCCAAGGATACATCATTTTATCAGATCTAACGTCATTGTAAGCTAGGTGAATGCATCGTAACTTGTCTAGGTTCACTGTTAACGTGTGAAAACTTCGACATTCCCTTGCAATATGCGATAGAAGAAAATGTATGTCAAGCAAAATAAACCATAGTGCATTTACGAAACTTGGCCGGTGCGCGGCCTACACCAGGCCCGAAAGGGTAGACCGCCGCACCAGTGTCCACCCCTTTTTTGTAAGCCGCGCACCGGCATAAGTTTCGCGTTGTGCAACGCAAAACATTGCTTACAAAACGCTCCCGTACAAATAAGAAATAGAAAATGAGCAACTGGTAAGCAACCGCAACATATAAGGAAGAAATAGTTTCTTCTCTTTCTCTTTCCTATTTATAATTGACAAATGAAACCGTTCATGAAACGATCACAAGTTAATAGAAATATGAGTAGAGAGAAATAATGTTGCTAAACGATAAACAAGACACATTATGAAAAATGTTGTTCCCATCCCAGTTCCCATTTTTTATATATAGAAAGATTACATCATTTGTAAAAAAATCAGGTGGTTAACGCTCTATGGTCACGTATTTAATTTCAACATACAACGTTATAAAAAACCTTTTCCTGTTATTTTGAGCTGTTTTTGGGAGATCTCTGGGAGTGGGATAGTTTTCTTTTCGGTTAAGTAATTGATGAAAAATCATGTGTGGTTGAAAAAAAACTGGTAAAAAACCGATATTATAACCTAAATGCGCAAGGAGACGAGACAAACAATAAGATATCAGAGATTTCACAACTATTTATCAACCATGTCGAGGTCTATGCGTAGAGTTTAGAGTGTTTTTTGAACATTCTGCCGATAGAATCATTCTTTCAAGGCTGACCTTGGTTTATATTACCACATAAGGATATCCGGAAAAGAAAAAAAAACAGGAATATTTAGTTCCTGTATGTATTTCAGTGGTGTGCATACTGAGAAATAGCGTAGAAAATTTGTGGGCTCCCGGGCTAAGTTTTACCTAAGTTGAAAATACGGTAGTTTTGCCAGCAACCAGCCAGCGCACTAAAAGTACAAAATATGAAACTAATTGTAGGGGTACATTCCTTTAACGTACCACCTTTCTGCCAAAGTGAGCGTAAGAGAGCTCAAGAAAGCCAATTTGTCAACGGTAAACGTTTCAAAAGAGAGAAGGAAACTTTCCCAAAATGAGAAAACCAGACATTTGACGGCGGAAGAAAGGCCAATTAGCTAGAGTAATTGCAGGTAATCGCTGGCTCTTTTAAAGGGTAATCCATCGTTTTGTGACTTTCGAAGTTGTGTTTTTTTTTTTGAAGAATGCATCAGTTGTGAAGGTTGGATGGCCGTACATATAAGGCAGTATAGTACCCTGAAATATGGAGCTCAGCTCGTTAAGGATGGGTAGTCTAAACACAGTTTCATAGATATAAAGTTTTATTCAATTCTGCTGTGTAGACCACTGTAAGATGCAGACGTCAAAAAAACGTGTTGAATAAGTGTGCAGACTTGAAAGTTTGAAAGGCAACAATTGAAATGCAAAAAAATGAAGAGTTTGTAGGATTGACCACATTTTCCAAAGAAACTAATTTTTGACCGAAAGGGGTAAGTACTAGGATGTTGTTCTGCGAATTCGCACCGGAAAAAAACCAAAAAGAATTTTCTTGGAATTCTTTTTGGATTTCTTGCTCTACGAATTCGCAGTATTTCCTGTGCGAATTCGCAGTGCAAAATCCTAGGCGAGAGAGCAGGCACTGCGCAGAGGGTGAAGAGGGTGAAAGGTTTTTTTTACGTTTTTCGGTGCGAATTCGCAATCCATTAACAGAGTAGCTAGGCTAGGGCTAAGTTGCCGTAGACGCGGACGAATTAGGGTTTTTTTTCGGTTCTTTAGATCCGATGAAGATTATTGAAAAGTTTTGAGATAACATCATGTCTTTCACGGTTAATTTGAAAATAAAGGCAGGGTAGTCAGTAAATAAAAGAATAAAAGGAATCAAGGAGCGCTTGATTGTGTTCTTTTCTTCCCAAGGAAATCAAATTGACTCGTGCCATTGAGTGCCTTTGAGAAAGAATGTTGAGCCACGCAAAAACAACTCTTTTGAAAATGGCGTATCACTGTTCAAAACACTGGATATAAAGAAATCTCGTAAATATAAAGTTGCATAAAATAGGTAAACTTGATTTTCGAAGAAAACATTTTCGAATCTTACCTTTGAGCAAATTTGCTAGCAGAAGTTGATGAAGCTAAGGGCTAAGGGCTCATTCGAGTTGGGCAAAATGCATAAATTTCGCGAAATAATCAGTTCGAGTTCACTGTTAGCCAGAGTTAGCGCGCTGCGAAATATCCCGCTCATATGAGAGACGCAGAGTTTTGAAGATATTTGTTTCCTGGGCCCTAATTATTTGTCAACAATTATTTGTCAACAATCTCTCGCCTTATCAACTCGAACAGAATTGTTCGCGAAATTTATCCATTTTTCCCAACTCGAATGCGCCCTCAGTGTTAAAGCGAAATACCGGCCGGTTTTTGAAACGCATTGCATACACCAGCATTGTTATGCAGCTTATGCAAATGAGCAAGAATTAGAGTAAAAACTAGACCCCATTTAGACCCCTCGTTGCATGAATGCATAGGAATGCAAGTACTTGAGATGCGTTTCAAAAACCGGCCGGTATTTCGCTTTAAGCCTTCGAGCTATTTAGTAAAAGAAATTTTTACATAGATATAAAACTGGACAATAGTGTGTGCAGGCAACAGCCTTGTACATGCACGCCTAGTATGGAAAACTGTTTAATTCAACTAAAAAAGGACGATTGTTGGTTTGACACGACTAGAACTATACGTTGTAGGCAGAATTGTGAAAGGTCGAGCTGGAGAAAAACTTCAATACTCTACTTCCGAATACTACTAAGTAATAGACAATTAAGAAATTTACTATAGGGGACGTAATGTTTCAAGAAATACACATAACTTCTTTGTTGACAGAGAACACAATATTGCATGAGATCGCATATTGTAGAAGCTATTAGCAAACTAATTATGACAGGTTAATATGTAAAACAAGCTTATACATATGGCTCTCCATGAGTTGCATCGCTGACACGTATGCGATGTATCGTTTACAACACATCCAAAAATATAACGCAGCTTCGTCATAATTATGAAAAGACCCAGCAAGCACTGATATAATAAAACAACATGGCTTAAGGGAAACAAATGGACAATTTGGCCAATTTATATGCCTAACCAATTCAGTTATAGCTCTCTTAAATGCTCTCTATATTTGTCAAGTGCCCCCCAACTTATGCAATGATTTCAAGAATGACAATTGCGTGAATGTATTGAAATAATAAAATTTACAAGTGACAATTCTCAAGTGTCAACATGACAATAGTCCTCCAGCCTGTCACACTCACTGAAGTGTGCACTCAAATTAGAATACGAGCTTACTTGCTTTGTTAACATTTAAAGAGCAACCACTTCAGTAGAAAAATTGAGGTGTCGGTTTCTTAGAGGTCTGTGACGAGAACCATCTTTACACGTTTTCTATACAACATAAATGATTGTTTGAAACTCTTCGTTCCTGAATGAAAACTAATTTCACGCGACAGTAGTTCCACGGCATGGCTACGTATTGTATACCACAACAAAAACGAATTCTTTATTTTCTGCTCCATTCGCCATCTTATGCCAATTTGCATACTCAATGCGCAGAAATTGGAATATTTTTGAGATGTAAATTGTATCTCTATTCTTTCACAGTGCGGATTCAATATTCTGGGATGAAGCCGAGTAAAGTAGGCCTTTTTTGGATGTTTAGCATGTCATGAGTTTAGGTGTTAGTAGTTAGTACAGTTAGCAGTGGCGTAATGAGAAAGCACAACAGTGTTCATATGGAATTAGTAGAGTTCATTATGTATTGTAGTGCAGTGCAAAAAAAAATGTATTAAGACGGCCTCAATTTCCGAATTTCGCGAAAGTATAATTAGTTCAGACACGTCTCAACACAAGTCTCGCTTGTTCGGCATCATCTCGCCAAAGTGGAGATAAAACATTTGACAAGAGAAGGAATGTGGTAAGTGTGGAGAATATTCATATTCATATACCCGAAACTACTTACTCATTTTCTGCTCCTTGAAAGCTCCCGTGGTTTTCTATGTGCGTGGGCACTGTAGACGTAGCGCATCAAAAAGTGCGCAGGGATGTCGCGGCGCACGCGCTGAGTATTTACACGATAGCGTGGCAAAGAATTAGTTGGAGCCACGTTACACGAGAAATTCCTCCCCTATCAATCCTATTTCTAGAGTTTTGCCTTGGACACTGATCAAACCCAATGCACTGCTGCTCCAATGAAACGAATGAGTGCTGGAAAGAGCCAGAAGGAAGACAAGTCGACCAAGACTAAGGTTAGATAATTAGTAATTAAAGGGTCAGGCCCATTTCAAATTACCCCTATTTTTGATGACTCCATCGGATTCTCCGTTTCAAATATAGTAGGCCGAATTTTTTTCCAATTTTCAGTCGCAATATTCACGCAGTATTCAGCAATTTACCATGGCCAGTCATATCCAACTATATATCGCAGTTGTCACGCCCCTCCGCGCTAATTGGGCAATATGCTCTATGCGATATTGGCCAATCAGCGCGAATGGGCGTGATGACTGCGATTGATTGTTGTGTATGACTGGCCATGGTAAAATGCTGAAAACTGCGTGAATATTGCGACTGAAAATTGGAAAAAAATTCAGCCTACTATATTTGAAACGCGATGGAGTCATCAAAAATAGGGGTAATTTTAAATGGGCCTGACCCTTTAATACTGACTCAGTTGATAAATTGTAGGTAATTACGACAGTTAGTCTCCCCAGTAAACCAGTACACGCCATAAGGGTTCCACTTTCTATAATAGTCTACGTTGGCCGCACCAGTTTCGAAAGTTGGTGCTTATAGACATTGACAATACTAACTCACATAAAATAGGTGAACATGCTTAACTAGAAACAGCATATTTTTATAATATACCATGTTTCAGAGCGAGAAGAAATCAAAGCGGGAGAAGGTATTTTTCAATCTTAGTATTATCTTGAAGTCGTTCTTAAAAACATTCTTATTGCTGCATTATCTTCCTTCAGACCCTAGATTAAATCATAACTTTCTTCAGGAGAAAAGTCCCGCAAAAGGCGCTAGTAAAAGTACAAAAGAGAAAGAGAAATCTGCGACGAGAAGCTCCAAGAAGATTATTAAGGCTAGTTAAAAAAAAATAGTTTCTTAATCCATTGACTTTATAGCTTTCTTTGTTGATGGAGTTAGCCTAACCTCCTTTTTTTAGTGAAAAAGGGTAATTACATATCCTAATTAGCCTAATTGTTTAGTCGGAACCAATGCTCCGCCTCCTTGGTTCGGCATATTTTCTCGAATGGCAACAGACTGCATTTCAAGCGTATACAAGATCAATCAATGAGTTGTTCCTGAAACCACTCATGGAAAGCGTGTATAAGACCAAGATTAAGGAAGGTAATGGACTAGATTGATTATAATAATTGAGCTAGATTGTGCTCTCATTTCACAGACCTTCCCTATCTCTCTCTCTCTCTCTCTCTCTCTCTCTCTTTACTCCCTCGCACTCGTACTATACTTTGCGCGCGCGCTCTCTCTCTCTCCCTCTCTCTAACTTCTGTCTCTCTTTCTCTCTCCACTCATGCTATACTTTGCGCTCTCTCTTTCGCTCTCTACCTATCTCGGCTTCAAAATGTCTAACTTTCTAATTATCTTTGAAAAAAAGCACATTTACATTGATAAGAAAACATAATTGTTAATGATAAAACCTTCAGACCCTCTCGACTTTGATTTCTCTACACGCGAACGCGCCGCCCTTTCGAAGGGACCTCAAGCAGATTCCATGTCGGATCATATGTTACTGAAGGAGAAACTAAAGGGTGAACTCATTTATAAAACTTATGTTTAAAGGGAGAGGCCCACGAGAAAAAATTTTCCCTTTGTACAGAATGTCCAGAATTTCAGAAATATTACTGTGAAAACCGCATTTCCTTGGGCCTAGAACTCGCAGAGTTATTCGCCGGCAAACAGTTCGACCAGGTACCGTAGTCAGCAACGCCAAAATATATTTTTACGGTTTATATCAGTCCATTTGCATTCTTTCTTTACATAATAATTGTGAAACGAATGAAGATCATTGCGTTTCCTATACTGTTGTGCCCTAAAAGCGCAAAAATTGATTCTTACTACGGTACCTGTCCGAACTGTTTGCCGGGGAATAATTATGCGAGTTCTAGGCGCAAAGAAATGCGGTTTTCACAGTAATATTTCTGAGGGCGCGTTCGGGATTGCGAAAAGAAAGAAAAGAAATCAAAAAAGTAGTTCGGGATGGCCGGTCGGAAATGTAAATCTTTTCCACAGTACATATAGCCCGTGGGCACAGAGACCACTTATATTTAGATATGCAGAACTATTTGGAGACAATTTGAATGCCTCTGTGCCCACGGGCTATGTGTACTGTGGAAAAGATTTACATTTCCGACCGGCCAACCCGAACTACTTTTTTGATTTCTTTTCTTTCTTTTCGCAATCCCGAACGCGCCCTGAACTTCAGGACGTTATGAGCAAGTAAATCGAGGAAATCTTTTTTCTCGTGGGCCTCTCCCTTTAAAGCGAAATACCTGCCGGTTTTTGAAACGCATCGTGGTCAACTCAAGTCTTCCGTATTTATGCTAAGTTGCTCGAATTTAGCTCGATTTTTTATTCTAATTTATGTTCATTTGCATAAGCTGCGTAAGAGTGCTGCTGTACTCGCTGTGTTTCAAAAACCGATCGGTATTTTGCTTTAATGGGAAGTATTTAACCACGATGTGCTAGTTAGTTACGACTTAGCTATGCGAAACTGAAGTACAGTTGCAATTTGTAGTAGTACAACTGTAATTCACTCGTTTTATTGCAGCTGCGGCTCAGTCGAACTGGGACGATGGGCTCACAGCAAGGTACATATATCTCTTTTCTTACCCTTTACACTTATTCTACACCTTTCAAGAGTCTTCACTTACTTACCCTGATATTGTGAAGAGTCTTCACAATATCAGGGTAAGTCAAGCTCAACAGGTCTCTGCCTCTTGTAACTCTCTCTTCTTCCCAGGTTCTCTTGTTATCACCCTTTATCACTCTTCTCTTCTCCCTAACTCTCTTTCTCTAACTCTCCCTCTCTCTCTCAGAGGATTTCAATGATTAGCCATGTACAGTTTCTACTTTCTACATATTACAGTGCCGGTGAACTGAAGGCTACATTGGCAGAGATTTGCGCTGTGCAGAGACTGCGAAACTTAGTACAGGTAAGTTGGACTAATGAACGATGTTCTTTACTCTTCTGAATTATATGAAAGCACCATTTCATTGAATTTCAGATGAGCGGATCCCTGCTTGAAGTACTTCAGAGAACGAACACATGGGTTCTCAAGAATATTGAGGTGTGTTATTTAGTTGACCGGGTCTTAGAAAGACGTCGACGTCGACTTCGACAGACGTCCACATGACGTCGACAGAACAGACGCCCACACGCCGACATAATGGCGTCAATCTGTCTTATGCTCCCGGTTCCTAGTTCATGTGTTGCCAGCACTTTGATGTGATTACATATAGTATGTAGTATATGGGTTCTGGCGAAGCTCAAAAAATAGTGAAATCTTTTAGTGAAAACCAAGCATATAGAAAGAAATGATATAAACCCCTATTTCAGGGCCTTGCTCGTCATGCATCCACTTTTAATATTCTCCCGTACGTCACATACTCTTTCGAGGCAGTTTCGGCACTTAGTGAAGTGTTTGGCTTAATGTCCGTGGACAGAAGCAAGTGTAAGGTAAGGAACCCGGCCTTTATTGACTCGATAAGCTAAGAAGACTTCCTGTGCAATATTAGGACTACGTTGAAATTAGTCTAATGGCTTGTGCGTTCGCCCCCTACAGTGACGTACACAATTAGAGTTCGGAGTTTGTGAACTTCGGGCAATTTGTAATTGGAAATGGCCGTATACGATGCTTAGGATCTCTTTGGAGCAAGACAAGGTTTCGAACACTCTGGTGAACTACGATTGAATACCTTATCAGATAATTGAACAGTACAGGCTTTAAAGCGAAGTACCGGCCGCATTTTGAAACGCATCGAGTACACCGGTATTCTTACGCAGCTTATGCAAATGAGCATAAGTTCGAATAAAACATCGAGCTAAATTAGAGTAAATTAGCCTAAATACATACGAATTCAACAGTCCACGATGAGTTTCAAAAACCGGCTGGTACTTCGCTTTAAAATGTATTTTAGGCAGAGTTCATTGCTCTTCTTCGCGATAACAAAGAAAAACGCGACAAAAACAATTCAATCCGAATTGATGAGAAGGATGTGCGTGCATATGTCAAGCATCTCGAAGGGCAAATCAACTGCTATAGGTACTGTAGAATTTGAATGCGTGGGGAAATCTGTCGTAGATGTAGACATAAAAACCCATAATGGTCAGAATAATTCATGCCTAGACATGGTTTCTTACTGTTGGCTTATATTGTTGCGTGTGCTGTAGTGATTACCGTATATTGTTGCTTGAATGGTTTGGAAACTTCATAATTCAGCATGGCACCTTAGCCTAAGTCCTTATTGTTAGTCATCAATCTTTATTCATGGTCAGGATAATACATATTCAAGAAAACGTTGGTTTCCTCCACCTTGCTGACATCTTACAATTACCTATTACCTTGAGTTTGAGTATTATCTTTTTGAAGAAACTTTATATATTTCAGGGCGAGTGTTTATTTGGTGGGTACTTGTCTCGCTGCAACAATTCAGTGCATCAGTAGAGTAATTGGCAATGGACTTGAGATTAAGACGAGGTCGGAACTTTAACTCATATTGTGTTTCCTTATGTGGTTTCTTATAGCAAACTTTCATCATCGGTTGCTGTCATCAGATAACAGATGGGCAGGTAGAGATCGATACACTGAGTGTTAGGGGTAAAGGAGAGAGAATGAGAAAAGTGGATCGATTGTAGTACAGAAAAAAAGAATAATAATAAGTCGTTCAATATTCAAATCTCTGATCGTCCAAAATAACGCATCATGCGAAAACTGCGGTTATAGCATGAATCAGCAATCAATTTCCATATAAATTTTGCAGTGAGGTGAACCAGATCCTGGACCGTCTGCCCGCTCCCTATCTATTCCCCGGGGAGCTGAAGCTCAGTGCCTACGTGAAAGATTTAATGGAAGACGCACCTCCCCGGAGAACCAACATCCCCATGCCACCTAAGGGGAAAGATGTGAGTGCAACAATAGTAGATGGGGAGTAATAAGGCATAACAGTCCATTGTTTTACTAAATTACAATTCACACTTCTGTTCTCTAAGGGTGTAGCATGTCCATAGGAGTTCGCTGTAACATTTTTTAATTTTTCGCAATGCGTAATTCAATTTATTTAGATGGATGTGTCACATCGAACAAGAGACGAATCGGCATTCTCCGATGCTTCGGTTGAAGATATTCCGGCAGCGATGAGAGCAAGGTTGGTCAACGAGCCGTATTAGTTGATATATTATAGAGAGCTTTTTGTGTTAGGTTAGATACAGAGAGAACAAGGGAGAGAGAGAGAGAGAGAGAGAGAACGGCTACTCTATAGAGAAGGCTTGGTCTGCCCGAGGTAGTAGTAGTAGTAGTCACATCAACCCGTCACAGAGACAGCTTCTTAGACTGATGTACATTTGATACTGTCGCCCCCTCTCACTCTCACCCTCTCGTTTTCTCATATTTTCTCATATGATTAATTGAAACGTGCTGTATTTTCTTTTCTTCCTTTCAGATCCCGGTCTCCTGCGTCGACTTCCATCGGATCGGAAGAGCCTTCAAAGAGGTAAATTTCTAATATTTTTAATATTTTAAAATTATATTGTTTTCATTGTTTTCAAGTTATTTGCACTAATTATTCAGGCAAAAGTCGGGAAAATCCTCAGAAAAGAAACAGAAATCGCCACCGAAACTGAAGGAATCCACTCCGAAAACGTGTAGAAATGCGGATAGTCCGGCAACTCCGCGGACACCCGAAGTTGTGAAATCACAGGATGATGATGATAAGGTTTGAAATGATAATATCCTATTTCTTATTTTAAAGTTATAATAAATAAAATTAGACCCATGATCAGTGGAAAACTTAACTGTGCAAAGGCCTTGCAGCTCTCCGTTTGTGATTAGAATAATACTTATATTTATTAGCACAATACTTCTATTTACATCACATGATTTTAAAAGTACATCTATTTAGAGAGAAGTAGAACAATGTTTATTGTTTATTAACATGTGATATTATGGTTTGCTGAGTATAGCGTGCAAAAATCTTATTTATGTGCACTTTTTATGGAATGGAATAAAGAGTTAATAATAAAAAATTAAAATAATCGGTTTTCTTTCAGCAAGAGCGTAGCAGCGGAGGCACGGAGAAACGCAAGAGTTTGATCAAAAAGATCACAAATGCGGTGGTGAAAAAGTGAAAATATTAAAAAGAAATTTGTGTGTAACTTAAAATTATTATGTTTTTCATTTATTAAATTTCTTGTAAAATAAATAGCTTTATGTTAAGAATATAGCACTTGCATTTTAAACTGTATGTTTCCGTGTATAATACACTAGTATTGCTTTTTGTCTTCTTTGTAAGAACTACTTGCTAGGGGGTTTGGGTTTTTTAATCTCAAAATCAGTTCTAGGGTTTGATTGAGTTTATACAATAGCTGTGTGTATGACGGAATAAATATTCGAAACATTTGATACCTTTGATGACCTCTTTGACAGTCCTGGGTTATACAAAATGATTCAATATTCCATCGTATTTGCTTCATCAACCCACTGGAAAAGAGTATTCTGAATTTCTTTGCAGTTATGCACAAGTTAAAGGGAGAGACCCATGAGAAAAAAGTTGTCTTTAATTTACTTACACAAGATGTCCTGAATTTTAGAAATACTTCTGTGAAAAACGCATTTCTTTACACCTAGAACTCGCAAAATTATTCTCCGGCAAACAGTTCGGCCAGGTACCGTAGTCCGAATCAATTTTTGCGCCTTTAGTGCCTTACAGTATTGGAAACGCCCTGTTAATATCATATGAATGATTTTCATTCATTTTAGCGTTTCTTTGAAGAGAAAAGATGAAAATGAACGGGTATAAACCGTAAAAACGTTCTGACTACGGTACCTGGCCGAACAGTTTGCCGGGGAATAACTCTCTGAGTTCTAGGTGTAAAGAAATGCTGTTTTCACAGAAGTATTTCAAAAATTCCGGTCATCCTGTGTAAGTAAACTAAGGACAACTTTTTTCTCATGGGCCTCTCCCTTTACGCTTCCAGGAGCATTCAGACACTCCAAATCTCGGAGGTAACATCGCCAAACAGCGTGCAAAATTTTAAATTACGATATTGATTTGTGTAAGCCGTTGATGTAGGCTATTAGGTATACGTATTCTAGCAGTTTTTCACATTTCCCTAACTTGTAAGTCTAAGTCAGTCTAAGTGCTACTCGTTGGTTTCTCTTTGGCGCACTTGAAACTTGGAAGGATTTGCGAAAACTCTCGACTTTACTGTGAAAATATCAGTCAAAAAGGGAGGGAGGGCTGTTCGCCCTAGGGACACATTTTCTCGTCTCTTTGTGAAGAAAAGATGTGAAGATTCAAATCAACAATGCGAGAAGCAGAGGGACAATTGGTGCTTGTTCTTGTAGTTAGTAATCCCTTGTTGGGAGATCCCCAGCAGTTCCCAGTAGAGGTGATCACTCCCGGTCGGTGGGAACAGTTGGGAGGTCTAATTGTATGCTCCACTATTCCTTTCTAGTCTTTTTGTAAGAAATTAAAAAGTACTCTCTATGCAACGTGGTATGTTTAGAGAGTAGTTTTCTAAACTACCACGTTGAACGTTGACATTTATTTATTTGAAGGTTTACGAGTACAAATACTTTAGAAAGGGACTGATGAGATATAATTTCCTGTAAATAAGATTGTTTACGTTTTGCATTGTTCGGCAAAAACGATAGGCAAAATTTCCAACTTTTGTACGCTTTTCAGTGTGCTCTGTCCATTTTTGTGCGGATCGTCTTGAAAAAGGGCAGTTTCATCAATGATCAATTAGCTTTCATTTTTCGTGCGCCTGTCCCTTTAATGATCAACCTTATCTAATTGTCATGGTTCCTCAGATTCCGTTTACTCTTTCACTTCATCTTCTCCTTATGCAACAACTTGGGTTCCCCGGGTCCCTCCGCGTCTATTAGGTTTCCCTTGGACGGGGAATCAAATTGTGACAGACACAACACTCCCTTTATATTCGAGAAGCGTTACGCCAGAACAAATTCACACATTTTTACTGGTGCACCAGACTTATTTTTTGCCTTTTCAAGTAATTTATTTATCAATATAATAATGATTTATATTTTTAATAAGGTAAAAAGAGTTACTCTACGTAACTGAAAAGTGGGGTTTTTGCTTCAAAAAATATGTATTTAAGAAGCGTGCATAATACGTCGTGTGTTCGCTTCCAAACTGCCAGTTTTCTTGAAATCGTCCATGTAAAACGATGTGTCGTTTTTCTTCTAACCGTCAAATTTTGCTTTGACATGCATCAATTAAGTTATGCCCGTAGACAGGCATGTCCATATGCTTAGATATTGAATAAAAGCTTTGAATTTGTACGGTTAGGTATTACAAAGTTTTTTCTTCTATAGTACATACATTTCATTTATGTACTATGTTTATTTTATTTATTTATCAAATACACCAAAAGTGTGCATCCGAGCACTCCATGAAGCTGGTATTGATTGCGTAAGTCAAAGTAAGTTCACATGTGCATCGGAAAGTCCCACAATATTGTTTTTTTCATGAGCCTGATCCGTTAAGATGATATAAGATCGATATATTCTGAGTGTTAATTGCAAATGATATTCGCGCTTACTAAATATAAATACAATATTATGGTTTTTTTTCCTCAAAAACAGTTATCTCGTCCTCGTCCTCGAGACAGACATCGTCACGCCATCCGACGAGTGAGAATAGGAACAAGTGTTTACAAAACACATTTTGCACGAATTTCCTCAAATAGCTTAACTATTGGTCTATAAAGGTATAAAGTGTGAATATGCTCCAGATTTCTTCTCGGCTTGTCATAAAATAGATATGTCCATAGTATAACGATCGTTGCATTGAGGTTTAATACTTCTAACCCCGTTTTATTTTGATTGCAATGAATTGTCTTCATTTGCTATGTGCATCGATAGGTATGCAAATGTTGCCGGTTCGGATGCGATCTCTCTCTCTCTTTCTCTCTTTCTCTCTTTCCCTCTTTCTCTCTTTGTATCTCTCATTTCCTTCATCTCTATGCTTCTCTACTTATCCCTGCTCTCTCTATAACTCTCTTCCTTTATCTCTTTCTCCTCCTCTCCTTGTAGTTGTGACTCTTCTTTTAAGTGAAACCTCTCTCTTTCTCTCTTTCTTTCTTTCTCTCTCTCCGTCTCTCTCTCTCTTTCTCCGTATCTCTCTCTCCGTCTTTCTCTCTCTCTCTCTCTCTCCACTCTGGAATCCCCCGTTTGAAAGTTCGAAGAGCGCGTTTGAATGCGAATTCCTGATGTATTTTATGCGTGAATAGACGCCGTCGTGTTTATGCATACCGCTGATGAACCCCTTTTTATTACATTTGTCTTTGTGACCATGGTGCACATTGGTACGTACTATGAACTTACATTATAGTACACATCCTCATAACGTGGTAACATCTGGTTTGTGAAATAACAGCTGGTTTGTGACAGCGAAATAACATGGTTTGTGTGCCATTCTTTTGTATTTGTGCTACGTGGGGTCGATTTTTTTATTCTTATCATTTGCGCATGGGAATGCAGTTATTCAACTCAACGTACACTTGGAAATCCGGCTGTTATACCGCTTTATTAGAAGATGTTGGTTTACGACCCATATTTTTGATTTCTTATCTCACGATCATTATAGGAAAATAATGCTTGCATTTTGTTGACAAATTATTAGGGAATTTCAAACCGATCTCATGTAAAAAAATAACAGCCAGACTCTCATGAAACTACAAAATTGGCAATGGTTAGTACGTGCAATATTTGGGACAAATTGTCAGGCCCAGGTAAAGACACTATTTTTCGGCAACCACAGGATAGCATAATCATATAAAATCATAACCATAAATGTGAAAAATACGGCGAGTTTGCGCATTTTTCCCTTTCGATCTATCAGTGAATATGTTTCATTTGGTAGTTCTTGAATTTCTTTGCCCTTTTACAATTAATCGTACCTCTTGTTCAAAATAAAAAAGAAGAGAAATATTTTCTCGGTTATTTTATTTGTGTGTGCTATGATGTCTATAACGATTGACAATGCTCGTATATTATTCCCGCTCGCATATTTTTTACTTTTTTTTTTGGACATTGAACGAACCAAGTGAACCCAAAAAGTAAAATCCCGGGTTGGGTGCAATTAGCGTAATTTGGATACAACACTTACGCTTAATTTAGGGTGAATTAATTCAGCTCTCAAGTTCTTAGCGCAGAAATTGTTAGGAAACTGAAAATGCTCATTCATTTCCCAAAAAGAGTCTTTCTTTCAAATTGTGCTACAATACTGTGGTGCACCGCTGAACAAATTTATCTTTAAATTGTTATACACGCAATCCAATCCTATTTTCTCTAGATCCATTTCAGTTCATACGCAATGCTCTCTTCTTTATTCCGCCTTCGTACTATCGACGAACAATTTCTACGACACTCCGAATGGGCACGACGTCTGGGATCACCCACTGTAGTTGGACTTGGTGAGTTCCTCAATTTGCATACCTTTCATGTTTGTACTTTGTAGTTTGTAGTTTGTAGTTTATATGTCTTGAAGTTTGTGTAGCCGAATCTATTTTTGTGGCAGGTTGTTTGATTCTGATGATGAAGCTGGAAATGCGTATTGGTCGACATGTACTGTAAATACTGTTTCACATCTCCATCATTATACCGTATTCAATAACTCTTTCCAGCTGGAATTCTCTCACTGCCTCTGGGTCTCTTCGTCATTGTTCCCTATAGTCTAACCACACTGTCTGGACCCTCCAGCCTTCTAGCACTCATCATTTCGTTTGTAATCGTCTTCTTCGCAGGTAAATCGAGCTTTTAGTTTGCAGTTTGTAGTTTGAGATTTGAAGTTTACAAATCATCTGAGGGTTTAGAAATACACTATTGCATGGTAATAAGTGGAACCGAACAATTCGTTTGAAATATCGACTCCGAAATACTATAAAAATAAAACTCCAGTGTTCATACACCATATATCAAGCAGTTCCTCCACGACCTATATATATAATTTTATCGTGGAAAAGAGTCCTTGAATGGTAAGTTTGGGTTTCATCCTGTTTTAAATCTGCGAAAAGAGGCCAATAATTTGAATCTGATTCTATAAAAAGTGGACAATATAAAATATAATATCCTCCTGAGCTTGCGCTCAAATAAGGCCTTTTTATCACCCAAACTGGGCCATTTCTTTTATGCCATTAGTTTTCCTATTTTAACTGCATGGCGCGCTAATCTGGAACACGTTTGCCGTCTATATCCGCTTCAGGTAGTAACACTTACAATTAGTACTGAGGATTTAATTCCTGTAAAAATCGGAAGACTGATTGCATAAATGAAATGCCCCAGTTTGGGTAATAAAAAGGCCTTATTTGAGCGCAAGCTCAGGAGGATATTATATTTTATATTGTCCACTTTTTATAGAATCAGATTCAAATTATTGGCCTCTTTTCGCAGATTTAAAACAGGATGAAACCCAAACTTACCATTCAAGGACTCTTTTCCACGATAAAATATTGTCCTCTTTTCACATGACCAAATTTACTATTTACATAATTAGAGCGGAAACCAGTTAAGGCGCAGGCCCACCCAAAAAAAGCATTCCCTCTTTTATATACGGTGTCGCTACGGTATTCTGTATACGGTGACCGTATCCCAAAAACCGTGAATTTTCCTTGCAAGTGTCAATTCGCAAAGTCGTGTGCAATTTACAGTAATTTTGATACACCTTTCAAATTTATCCGCACTTCCGCCATGTTATAGCGAAGCTATAAGAGATGCACAGAGCATGCACTTTCGAAATTTAATTTTTAAAAAATGGTCCCGTGGCTACCGGTCGTAAAAACTACCTGTAGATATTCTCGTGTAGTGCCAAGGTACGGAAATTTTTTCGATACTTTCGGGAAATCGAGCCGTACTTGCAAACCACATTAAAGGGAACGTCAACGCAGATTCCTGGATACTGTATCAGGCGCTCTCAGAAATCGAGTTGAAAAGAAAAGACCGTCATCACAGGTTTAGTGCGTCTTATGCTTGCATATTGTCTGCTCCCTCATTTTTTATATGCTGTCTACTGCGCGCGATGAAAAAAGCTTTATTTTTATTTTCACTTTCCTTACCTACAAAAATGAGCTTTTTTTGGGCCCAACATGCAAAACCGCGTTGACATTCCCTTTAACACGATATTCAAACAACGATATTTTTTCAACGATGTTCCAATAGGACGAAAATTAATTTCAAAATCTGCTTTTTCATAGTAAATGCATTTTTCGAGATAGTACCATACATTAGTTATCCTAAGAATTGTCACGTAAATTACGCGGCAGTCAATGTTGTGCATGTAAATTTGATGCAAATGCAATCACACGAAACGTTTCAGTAAATGACACCCCTTTTGTTATTTTTTTAATCAATCAATGACGCTCTAAGCATACGCTCATGCTTGTTCATCTGGAGTATATTCGTAGGGGGCACTCATAGTACAGCCGTGAGGAAATTAAAGTAGAAAAAAACAGAGCGTGGTAAAGCAGTAAAGGAAAAAGAGAGACACGTTTAACGTCATGTGTTCCCCCTAATTTACCATTCACGGTTGTTTTTGGAACGCTTGTACATGTGCCCACTGATAACATCAATGACCTAATTCTGAGTGTTTATTGTTTAACCCTGAAAGCAGGAACAGAGTAGCGTTGCTTAGGCCAACTCCCGACTAGGCCGGGGAAGAGCCCATTAGTGATAAGGGATAGGGCATAGGGGATAGGAAGGATAGGGTTCTTCGTCCGCCTGGTATTTTAAATTTTAACAATTATATTAAATCAAAATATTAAATATGAAAAAAGCGTCAAAGACAGGCGCTGTTTGTGTTACTTTGAACCAGATATAAAAAACCACATAGCAATGAACAAATGAACAATGGAGAGCAACGATTGAGTGTACCTCGCAAACTTCATGATTTATTTTGAAGCGCTTGCTGGATCTTCCTTCGATTTAACTGTATTTCGACTGAATTACCTAGTCGATAGTCGATACTAATGAAAACATAATAGTAAATATTCATAATTACTTTTGCAAAACAACATGTGCCGAAATATACCCTGAACGCGTGCAAGTTGTTGTTTTGACGGCGTGAGCTAAGCCACGCCCCCAAGTGCACAGAGATACAGACAATCTTCCGCGTGTTGAGCTAATTTTACTGATTTGCTCATAAAATTAGTTAAAGTTCATATTTTGCTCTGAAATTTTCGCAGATAATATTAAATACGCTATTTTAACTAACTAGACCGAAAGAATTTCTAATTTTTGTCTAGGAACAAAATCAGGGTGGAAACTGGAAAAAAGGACTCTCTGATGTAACCCAAACTATGTTAGCGCTATCGCACTAACAAAGGATATATATATATATATATATATATATATATATATATATATATATATTATATATATATATATATATATATATATCTATATATATTATATATATATATTTCAAAATTAAATATTTAAATTAATTTGGCGTTATTCCAGGCGCTCACCTGGTCGAATTATCATGTGCGATGCCGAAAAACTGTGTGTTATACCACTTTACATTTGCGTGCCTCGGAGAACTGCCTGCGTTTATATTTGCGTAAGTTAATTTGCTCTAAAGAATTTGGTCTACGCATTCCGCTAGAAAAAATGCTACCGTAGGCGACGTCAGTCTTTCTTGTCGTTTTTAAAGCGATATAAAATCAGGTTTTTGAAATGTACGTTGGACAACTGCATTCCCATATCTTGTATGCAAATAAAGATAATAATACTCCATGGAGTACCAAAAAACCGGCTGTTATACCGCTATGGGGCCAGTTCAAAGTCCAAGTCCTCCTTTTAAACTTTTATTATTGATAATACATCAAACATTACGGGCGTGTCCGGGAGCGGAATCCTTGAACAGACAATAGTTTATCGCTAAATTTCGGATAATCTACTTTTTTTAGTTGGTTCGATCTGCTTGCTGCCGTCTGTCTGTCCTCACTTTTATGCAATGCATGGAGCCAGCACATGGTAGGTATCTCTATTTATAAAGTCACATGAAATCGAAATTAGGTGGCCGATATCTTCTTATTATATAAAGGAGTAAATGTAGCGTGTGCTAGCACTCACGTTACGGAAGTAGAATTCGAACAAATTGTTCCGCTTTGGATATAAAAGAGCGCCGCCGCTCAAATTAGAATAGCCTCATGCAGAATGACGCATGTATTCATTCGTAAAGATTTTCATCTACGTAACAGACGTTTCATAAGTAGCCGTCTGGTACGATATACCCTCGTAGAAATAATATTTTGCGACGTGTTGTCAAAGAGACTGCGAACCGAACCCTATTATATGCTTGCTTCCTTATATCACATCCGTGAAACGTATCCTATACTTCTTCAGAATATTCTCTCTGGAGGCGCGCTTCATCCTATATCCAAAATTGGACTGGAGAAAGAAGGATGGATGACGTCATCATACTTCGATGTCGCTGCTCTAGCAGCAGTTCTCATTGCTGTATCGATTTTGTGCTGCAGCCTAAATGTAAGTTGATGTTGATCTGTAGTAAAACCTAATTTTACCGCTAAATTCAGTTTGCTGAAAAAAAATCCAGGTAAATTAAAATGAGCAAAAACAAGAAACAGAGGCCTAGGAAATGGACCTGACCGTTTTTTTTTTAGATTAATACACTGCACGTACAATCCCTATTCAGGTTGTGGGTACAGTATCTATCTGTCTTCTAATCGTCTGCCTTTTAATGGTGACCAGTTGTTCACTTGTCGGATTTTTCCACGCGGATCCCAAGAATTGGCTGGACGCCGGTTTCTTTACCAACGGGTATCAGGGAGTGAGGATTTGGTTTATTTTCTTAAAGCGAAATGCTAGCCCCTTTGGGAAATTTGCATATGATAAGCAAATCCTATGTATCCTATGCTAATTTTGTACGATTGCCGTGGACGATCGTACACAATTAGCACAGGATACATAGGATGTGCTTATCATATGCAAATTTTCCAAAGGGGCTAGCACTTCGCTTTAAATACATTGCTATCACAAAATCACGCATCACTGCAATTTTAGCCATTGCAACGTGAAGAGCGGTATTTTTCATGAGCAGTCACCGCAAAAGAATGGGTCAATTTTCCTGAGCCAGAACATATCAGTTTACCACTACTAACAAATGGTTTAATATTTCATTGGGCAATCGACATCGACGTATTGAGAATTATCTAATTGTAAAACGATGATTTAGGTACTACAATCTTGTGGAGCTATGGTGGTTATGTTCGCGGGCGTCGAAGGTCTCAGTTGCCTTTTGGAGGAAACTTCACAACCAAGAAAGAAGGTAAGCAAGGAAGTATTTATTTATTTATTTATTTATTAAATACACCAAAAGGTGTGCATCCGAGGCTGAAAATAAAAGGAACATAGAAACGCAAACAGATGACCGATGTGAAAACCGAAGTATTGATTGAACATCGATCATTGATGTATTGGACGCATACTGCGATATGGTATTGTTGTACCCCAGAAATATGTTCGTTAGAGATTTGCTTGAAAACATTAGCAATAAATATATGTGTCACTTTTTGAACAAGGCAATTGGGTAACTCTAAATTTCACTTAATTGGCACCATTATCAGAAATTTCACCTACCATTAGTACTCGCCAGTAATGTTGGGAAGTCGATCATTTCTATTTACTTAAAGCGAAATACCGGCCGGTGTTTGAAGTACACCAGCATTCTTATGCAGCTTATGCAATTGGACATAAATTAGAATAAAAAATCGACCTTGTTTGTATAGGACAATTACCCTTTTTGCATTCCGGACCGATCAATTCACCACTTTATCTCCCAATATCTTCGTGAGTATTGAAACAGAACACTACTTTTTGTATTCCAAATTTTTATTTTCCCTTATAGAAAATAAAGAAACAAAAAAAACAGGCACTATTTCAGGTGAACCGATCCCTTTAATTGCGTAATAATTCAGTTGTCCATGATGCGTTTCAAAAACCGTTTGGTATTTCGCTTTAATCATGTACTACAATACAACAATAAATAAACAAAAGCATAAGCGTTAAGATACGTTATCCTACCCTGTTTTATTTATTTCGTAGTATTATATTTTGGAGCTTTAGTATTGTTCCCCTTTTATTTTTCCACATAAAAAATGAAAGCATCATGAAACCTGGAAATAAAATTAGTATTATTATTAAAATATGTTCCAGCTTCCCGTAATGATTCCGTCCCTAATCACTGCCACTTCAATATTTGTCTTCTGTGTTTCGACCCTTTATTCGATGACCACAAACGTGGCACTTCTATCATCGGATACTACAGTACCCGACATTTTCCGTGTGGAGAACGTCCCTTCCATGAAGTAAGATTTATTCGAATAGGGTTTAAACTTTAAACTATAGTACGGCTTATGTGAAAAGGGACGTATCTTTAACTCTGCAGTGGTTTACTTAAAGAACTACTCAATGGCCTTAAAGCGAAATACCAGCCGGTTTTTGAAACGCATCTCAAATATCAGCATTCTTATGCCGTTATGCTAAAAGGGGTCTATTGGGGTCTATTTTTTATTTAAATTTATGCCCATTTGCATATGAAGCATAAGAAATCAGGGAGTACTCGATGCGTTTCAAAAACCGGCCGGTATTTCGCTTTAAACAGATAATAGATAGCAACGCCAATGAAAAACGGCTCTATGGCGGCCCAAGAAGAGTGTACTCCACATCAGGGCGGCGTATCCCCTCAAGAGTGCGCCAAACGTTTACCACGTGTGTGCGGCAGGGGTGCCATCTGGCGTTGTACAACGTTTGTGCATTTATCCTATGCGCACCCTAAATGGGATGCGCCGCCCCGCTGTGTCGGATCCTTTTTTGCGTGGCTATGGCGTGGAGAGTTTGAGTTAAAGAGGTGTTAAGCTCAACTGGTAAGTCTGATACTCCGTTACCAGGAACAATCCACTCCACGCGCCAGGATTACTAAGGATACGGTAACTAGAGCTATCTTTAGAAGTGACTTTTGTTTAACACTTTGTTCCTGTCGCCTTCATTTCTAACTGTCTATCGTTTGACTAGCTATCTATTAAAACATATTTTCTTTGTCATGCATAACATCGCATTGCTTGAGTGCATCAGGAATTCTCTTTGTTTTTCAGAGACATTTTCACTCTATTTGTTTGCTAACCTTTTGATTTGTACTTTGCTATTATGTACTCGCCATGTGCATTACGTTTCACGTGCATCGTATATTATATGCTGTCGAATAGCGTGCTTCTACTATTCCTAATCTTGCTTGGTTTTGTACCCAATTTTCTTGATTTGTAGCTTTATTTTACTTTATTTTAAATTGCTTTGCAATTTTCAAAAAGAAATAAGATAATACTAACACGCAGAGCATATAGGGGCTCTATGAAAATAGGGGTCCGGGGGTAAATTGGCCGTAAAATTCGTATTGTTTCATACTCTTAGGTACATGCTCACGGTGGCCTCTGTGTGTGGACTATCTGGTGCAGTTTTGGTCTCATTTCTACCGGGTTCAAGGATTATCGCATCATTAGCTCAGGTAACATGCAATTCAAAGACGTTGCTTCATTTAGCGCAATCTTATGCAAGGCCCACAAAAAACTGGGTCCATATTCTTACCGTAAAAAAGTATATAAAGTAAAAGTAAAAAAAGTAAAAGTAAAAAGTGAAAAAAGTATAAAAAATATTCAGATGATTGTTGTAGAAATATCATCTCAACGCGGTGCTTCCGCATGCTGACTCAATTAAAGGGAATGTCAATCTGGTTTTGCATGTTGGGCTCAACAAAAGGCAACCCGTTTACGTCGCGGTTGTTCACGTTTCTATGACAATTTTCAAATATTTTATTCTGCCGCCATTTTGTGGGTATTCTGTATTGTGAGCTTTTGGAGATTTACTTAATCTGCGCCCTTCTGCGCAGAAACCCCCTTGATATTCCCTTTAAAGGGATAGGTTCATCTCAAATCACCCCTCTTTTTATTGTTTTTATTTATAATAGCATAAATATCATTCACAATGAAAAGGAAATCAATCACAGAACTGTACGCCTCGTGGAAGAAGCTTCCATTATTGGAAACTAGTTGATCGGAAGCTAGAATCTAAACGCAAAAACGAGTACCGTACACCATAATTATTGATTGGATGCCTTCAAAGGTGTATAATTAAATTTGTTCGCCGGTTGTGTTTGTGAATGCGAGCGAGCGCGACCCGATGATATGAGTTCGTTTTTATTAACCGACAATATAGTTTATTTTATTTTTTTTTGGACGAAGAAATACCGCGCTTATTTTGATAGTATCAAGTATTCATATTTGCTACCTCCCTTTATTAACTTCTTTCACAGGAAAAATTATTGTATCCTAACAATCCTTTTGTGAACAGTGAACACCCCCGTTTTTGCGTGAGTTAACCGCGAGCCGTGAGGTGATTCATCCCTCTACGACTCTCGCAACAATGCCCGCCCATCTTTAGGTGTCACGCTGCTCACGTGGTCACCCTTGCCACCACACACAACACATGGCCTGTCGCTGGCGTTCTTTAAATAAATGTAGGGTAGACCTCCCATTCGTTGATTCTTTTGCCTCTTCTTTTGTAGTTTTATTATTTGTACGTTATGCTATATAGCATATTTTTATTAGTAAAACTGTAACTTGTTATTCGCAATGTTTTCGCAGTTTGTTTTTAAACAACTGCAATTAATATACGCGTTTCATATTTTCAGGATTGCAACTTCGGCTCTGAAGACCCACAGTCTTAGAATCCACAAGAATGTGAATGTTCAAGCAAACAATGAAGCGATCCGTCAGTCGGCCCATCGGTCGCCGCAAAAAAAGTAAGTGGAAATTTATTAAATTTGAATGAACCATTTGAACCAACAACATATTAGAACTAACTAAACGAGCAACGTCATATTATCCAAAAATTGTACTATTGTTTTAAATAACTCAAAACTCGGGCAACTACGCATGACGGGAGCACGATCCTTTCCATATACGTTCTTTTTCCAAACAGGCCAAACGTGATTTTCCTGTATGCAACGTGACGTAGTGCCCTGCAATGATACCTTTATACTAAGTACTGAATAAGCGTTGCTAACTTTTGTTCCATTTCAGGTCCAGTTGTTTGTTCTCAATGGCGTGGCACAGGTACCAGACAAACGATGCAATGCGACCAATACAAGGAGTGAATAATCTGTGTTTAAATAAAAATATTGTTTCCTTATCGAGTGTACTTACCTATTTTCATCGTTATTTTCCATGAACTGGCTCTGTTTTTTCTTGCTCAGTTGGTCTCTATCATATTCCAGTCCCTAAATTGTTCACAAATAACACTCGTATTATGTCCGCTCTACACGACATAACAAAGAGGCGATCACATAACAAAGGGTTTGGCTTTTTTCCTTGCGTTCGTTAAGACGATATGTTGTTACCTTCGGTTCCATTGCCCAGTTCACAGGAATCGACTTAGCAACGCACTTCCTTTCTTCGCATGAGTCACGCAACTTGAGTGCAATCTCCGTTTCAGCTTCCAGATACTCCAAACAGCAGCAACAATCGCGTGGGTTCGGGAGACAGACGCAATTTCCACACCGACACCACTTCGTGCTCTGCGTTCTGTCTTCCTCAACCATATGAAGCACGGTGTTATACCTAAACAAAATGGAATGTTAGCTAAAATATTCTTATCAGTGCGAAAGTTTCTTATTTTGAGTGTCTGTTCTCAGAAAACGGCAGAAAATATACGTTCGTCGCAAACACAAACAAATGATGTACTAATTTAATCACCTTGTATCTGCTAATTTCTGTTCCAATTCAAAATCGTATCCTCGTTTCATGAAAACTTCTTCCATATCCTTGTCTTCTGGCGTATCCATAGAAATTGGCATTGCCTCGCTCTCAGATTCACTCATTCTGAATGTACCATATTTTTTGTGTATAAGTACAACAAAAACAAAATTAAAATACATTCAGAAAAACATCCGTCGTTATATATCTCGTAAATTTCCTTCGCTTCGTTAAATTTGTTCCGCCGAGTGTAGTTTGTAACTTGGCAAATTGCCATATAATAATTCGCCTCGGTCGGTGTACGGTACTCGTTTTTGCGTTTAGATTCTAGCTTCCGATCAACTAGTTTCCAATAATGGAAGCTTCTTCCACGAGGCGTACAGTTCTGTGATTGATTTCCTTTTCATTGTGAATGATATTTATGCTATTATAAATAAAAACAATAAAAAGAGGGGTGATTTGAGATGAACCTATCCCTTTAAACGCTTAGTACGCATAGTGCCACACCGGCCGCGATCAAGCGTGTCATGTTTTGGCCGTGCGCCAGACTTTGTGAAGCCTTACCAGTACCTCCAGGCCCAGGTCAGGTATCACAACGCATATGATCAGTACAGTTATGTTAATTAATTAAAGGACCGTCTGATACCGATACCGAGAGATGATTCTACTAAAACTCCCCTAATGGCAGTGCTCACTTTCTCAATACTAACTTGCATCGGAATTTGGTTGCGTCGTGACGTGACTCTTCAGATTATTTGCTTCATTCACGTATTCAAACTTTTAGTGACGGTGAGCCTTTGCACAAACCTAAGGATGCCGGATATATGAAAGATGTACATAACGTTTTTGGGAGTCAAAGAAATTTGCAACTGTGTAAAAAAACATGTTTGGCCTAGCAAAGCAGCTGTGGCAGAGGGGCTTATTATATACAAGCAAGGATGTGCAACAGAGAACTACCGCCCACGCAACCCACGCTTGTTTTGAATACCTGCGTAATAGGTGCAATCATAAAAGATCCTTAAAGCGAAATGCCGGCCGGTTTTTGGAAACGAATCGTGAACAACTGACTTCTTATGTATTTATGCTAATTTGCTCGAATTTAGCTGGATTTTTTATTCAAATTTGTTCATTTGCATAAGTTGCATAAGAATATTGGCGTACTCGATGTGCTTCAAAATCCGACCAGTATTTCGCTTTAAGAATTCGTCCTACATATATGCCTTTCTTTACTAACATTTCAGTTTCAGTTTATTTACTTACACATTGAGGAAGTTTAATTATTATTTAGTTTTCTTAATGTAAATGGTTTTAGGTTATCCTCACACATATCCAACACTTTCGTCCGTCTCCCATTGGGTTAACACATGAAGCAAATCATTACTCAAAAGTTTGTGTGAGTGATAATTTATGTTTTACCTTGGGGGTAGGGGAGCATTTGGTTTTTCATAGTAGCTTCGGTTGTTTTTTACTTCGGGTCATTTCTATTTCTTTTCCCGTTTGTATGACGATACCAAACTCAGTATGAAAAGATTGCCACAGTGTTTTCAAACTTAGAAACTGCTCTACGCTATGTTTGTTTGCGATTATGGAGATGAATGATGTTACCGTAGCCAGGACGCGAAATCATAATACTAGTCTCTGTCTCTCAAGCAATCACTACCAATATCGCTAACAATTTCGAATAACTTCATATAGCTGCGCTAGGTTTCTTATCATTGTCACTTCTATTTGGAAAAATCTATGGCACGTTCATTTGAAGGAAAATAAATATGACTTTCATATTTCACTCCAAATTGGTTGATTGGTCGATTTGCGTAGTATTTTCAGCCGACGTACAGTAATAAATACCTGAGTTACGGTCTGGACGGAAGTGGTACAGTATCGCTGAGTCAGTCAAATCACTCACTCTCGTCTATGTCTGAAGACGTCGCTCTACAAATGAACGTTGCCAAACAGGAACAGAAAAAGTTAGAACTACGATTGGAAAGGGTCGGTTAGACTTTCGTCAAGTTGCTATGTATTGTTCTCTTCGTACAACGTTTCTCCCCTTTTCTAATCCAAAAGTGCGCAAGCTTCCCGCACCCGGAGTTTCGTGCATACCGGGAGCCATACACCGGGTGGGGACGTCTCTAGCGGGTGCCTCCCGGCTGGGAGGTCCCCGGTCGTTCGTGCATACGGCCACAGGTATCCAACTCTGTGAGTTGCAACCTAACTGAAAACAATCACTGATGACTTACAGTAGCCAGTGCAATTACAGTAGACGTTGCGAGTGCTTCTTATCAATTCTTGACCTACCATAAAAATTTCAGAAAATGCGAAAGGAATTCAACGAAAAGTCTTCGTTAATTGGCCAAGTTTCCGTTCCACGCTCCGTGTCTCAATATAGAGCTATCGCGGCGGTAACTTTTATTATAACTAAATGTTTTGTGAATTTTTAAATATTTATTGTATGAACGCAAACGTCAAATAATTCCAAAATAATAATAATAAAATCGTTTAGAAATCGCCCTCGATGTCCTCATTTGCTGCTGTGAACTGTGGCCACAATTGTGTGGAGGAAAGTTGTGGATCGCCGACTCACTCTGGTATGTTTATAATTTATATCAAAGTTTGACAAGTTTGTCAAGTTTCAACCAGAATCTGGTTTCAACCAACCAGAATCAACCAGAAATAGAACCTGGTTGAATTTTGAAGTTTTTTTTTAGAAGTGTGAGAGTGAAGTGTGGGAGCCTAATATTCACGAGGAAAAGTTAGAGCGTTTTTACGAAACTAACAAATTGTTAGCCTTGACTAACAAAAGTTCACAAGTCACAAGTCATGTGTGAATATACATAGTAACATAGTGTTGCATTTTATAAATAGGTATGCATGTGTTCTATCTATCGCTAAACTCTTGAAAGTTTTGTGTTATGGCCGCTGTTATGGCCACTTATATGGAACATGGACCATCTCACTAGTAGGACGGCTAACGCTATCTTAACCAGGCACTCCGCACTAGTGCCGCACTTATTCGAGAGCGGCGCGGTTCAAACAAAGTGGCACTTCCACTCAAAGCATGCCAATTATGTGCCAGTAAGATGGCGAAAAATTGTGCCGCGCTCCTCGTTCAGTGCCAAATAAATGCACCTAAACATAGTTTCCTCGGCAAGGCGGGACGAGAGCGTGGTTGTTATGATACTCAAGTTATCTAAGAAGATTAATGTTCTTTATTTCAGGAAATTCCGAGTCCCCTCATCGAGTCCATCTTTACAGAAGATCAAATCCCGATATCCCTTTTGTTGCCCATTTTAATGAACACAACAAAGATGTGGATGGAGAGCATGTGAGTAAATATAACTTAGGCCGGAACCGAGAAAATAGCTATCTTCATGATATTTTGGAAGCTTTTGGCACACATGGTAATCACAATTTGCAATAAAAGATTGGGAATATTCTTAGCAGCTGACAATGAGTCTTGAGTTCGTTATTTATTTTGTTGAAACTTTTGGCTATTCGAATCTTACTTTTTTTTGTACATTTTTAGAAAAACGATTCTCTTTTTTTCGAAATTCATAAGTGATAATTCTGCCTTATATTTTCAGTGCAATCGATCGGAAGTGTTCGTCAGGTCTAATTGGCTACTCGCCCTTTTTATTATTCTTTCGTTGTTATTCGCGAGGCTGAGCAACTCTTTCAATGAACCTTTGGTAGGTGGATGTTTACCGTAGTTTATAATCAGCATACAGTTTGCAATGCAGCATTCAGTAAACAAAAGGAATAATGGGAAATAGGACGCTATATTAGAAGACTCGTGTTTCTCTCATAGTAATTTTACACATAAAAGCATATAATGACAATTACACTTTTATTCAGTTCTCATCGATAAGTGTCCTCGTCGCTATTATGGTATTGATGGTTATTGCATTTGCATGCGTGGCAAAGTTGGTAAGTGACTATTTTTAGTTATAATTATTACAATTTTTTATGGTTGAGCTGACCGGTCGTATATATCTAGTTTCACTTTTGGGAATTCATATCTGAGACGATTCTGTGTTACCCAGCTTACTGAATCTTCTTCGTGCCCCGCGAAAGACTTCGAACAAATGTGTCTACGAGGCTCTCGCCGCGCGGGTCGCGTTAACAGCGTACAATACCGTGTCATCAGTATCCAAACTTCTTGATTTCAGCCAAGAAACGATTTTCTGTGCCGTCGCCAGGCCCGGGTTCCCATGTTTCCTTATGTCACTTATGTGACAATTCTGCTATTGTGCCAAATTATCTCCTCGTCGAGTATTGTCACAGTATTTCGGATATTCATTCTGCTACTACCAGGTTTATTTAGATTTTCTTTAGCTCGTAATGTCTTCAATAGTTTACAGTTTGGAAAAAAAACTATTATGTGAAAGTGTGAAAAGAATGTCAACGCTGCTCATAGTTTTCAACCCACGTTTGAAAGTTTAAGCTCATGTTGAAAACGAAATACCTTCTTGGCCAAACACAAAATCTGAAACGTGTGTTCAGCTTATTGATTTATCGTGAGCCTTACTCTTTAAAGCGAAATGCTAGTCTCTTAGGAAAATTTGCATATGATAAGCAAATCCTATGTATCCTATGCTAATTTTGCGCGATTGCCGTGGACGATCGTACAAAATTAGCATAGGATACATAGGATTTGCTTATCATATGCAAATTTTCCAAAGGGGCTAGCATTTCGCTTTAACACAATGATGTATACTTTCAGGCCTCTTCATCTACTTTGCATATGGTTTCCGCCACAGTTCTGAGCGTTCTTCGCTCTCTACTCTTATTATTGAAAACCCAACTGCCCACGATCAAGATAGAGAGTTGTGTAGGGGTATTATGGAAGTTAATGAGATTTAGTTTATAAATTATTTTTGTATTTTACGCAAAATTACTTTCTCATTAGCCTTTTGATTATGTACTTTGCTTGTAATCAATAAACCTTATTATTATTATTATTAATTGGTCACTTATATGCATATTTAAGAAGGGATGATATATATGATGAATTTTAAACTTGTATATAAAGTCATTTAGTAATTTGGGTTGGTAAGGTTGTAGGTGGCTGATAAATAACGATTTTTATAACACACTGAGGCTAGTGCTACTAGATTGTTTCATTTTTTTCAATTGATCTCTATTTATAATATATTTATGTTTCATTTTTTTTTACATAATAATTTATTGAACTTCGGGTTTTTTGAGCAATTTTTCTGCACGTTATTGATGTCTCCTAACTAAATGTTTTGTAAATGTGTTTATTTCAACGATTTACGCAACTCCCAGCATGCAAAAGGGGTATTTTGTCAAGGAAAACACTGTGATGAACATTGATAAAGATATGAACGTACAGGAAGAGTTTGTGGCCAACATTGATCTTTTTTCATTATTGTTGTTCAGCAACAAGATTCCTAAAATTTTGATCTAGACATCGACGATTTTCAAAACTTTTATTAATTTTAGTATATTTTCTACAATGTTATAGTTTTTTTAATCTAATTACGCCGACTACTTACTGTGGAAGCGTTAACTGTGTTGTTTAATTGGATGTTTATTTGGAAGTCTAGTTATAAATTAGCTTGCCCACAGTCACCCTTTCCCTTGAATACGTCATAACCTTCGCTGTGCGACTATTTGTATAAGATAAGAGCATCAAATGGTGCAAGAGTTTTGAGATCAAACAATCACCACATACAGGTGCTAAGGGTACATGGATGTTTTGGCACCATACAGGCGGAAATCTGAAAGTATGATCTCTGATATATCATTAGGCCATCAGAGAGAGAGAGAGAAGAGAGAGAGAGAGAGAGAGAGAGAGAAGAGACAGGCAGATAGAGAGAGATGATAAAACGAGGCGGAGTCTACTATTCTTGCAAGGTTTTTGCGTTGTCAGTTAGCTCCCAATGGGACACAGCACATATGATTTTCTGAACATATGCTTTTTTCACAATTCATGTTTGTCATACAGTAAACAAGAACACTGTGATTGTTTTGTCAAGTTGTCACCTACTTATAGTAGCTGTACAGTCATATCAAATCAACTCGCAATCAGTTGTTGTTTTCTGTTTTCATCTGTCACCGTAAAGTTTATAATTTATAGTTTGTTGTCTTTTTGTCTTTTTCTGATGCACAATTTTATATCACCAATTGATCCAACCTGGCTGTTTTTGTGAACGCAGTCAACGATAACTTTAGAAGCGTTATATTTACGATATCATCTCTTTTTTTTTTAGAACATCTATGTATGTTTTCCATTTTTCTCGTAGTTCAATGGCTTTTGGCTGTACCAGTTTTTTCTATTAAGCAGTGTACCTTGTTTTGAATCTGCTCTGATTAATAAAGCAAATTTTGCATTGCCTTGCATTTGCGCCTAGAATAGTGCATGCTTTTTTAGCCTTCTAATTTATGTAGTTTATCCCCGTTAGTCGTTTTACCCCCTTTCCAGTGGGATACAGAAGCTATTAATATATGTTATTTCATTGTATTTTTTTTTTTTTGAAGACATAAATCGCCATTAAATAGCATAGAACATTTGCAGAAAGGTTGATAACAAGATGTCTCTTCATGTTGACCTCGCCGTTGTCCAAAAGACCATTGCGGACGATGCTAATCTCTCAAAGCTTGCCGAGGGAAAGACCAAGGAAATCATTGCAATTAA
The DNA here is from genome assembly GCA_036852015.1 of Pelodera strongyloides. Lineage (NCBI taxonomy): Eukaryota > Metazoa > Nematoda > Chromadorea > Rhabditida > Rhabditidae > Pelodera > Pelodera strongyloides. Next base: position 83,366 of record JAANDG010000188.1, read on the forward strand.
GGTAAAGGAAAACTGTTCCGAAAATACACTTTTGAACCTACCTAAACGCACAGCAACATCCTGGACCTAGGCTGCGACGCTAAAAAAGACCCTGTCAATATTCCCACCGTAACCTAATTAGCGATGCGGTAGAACGGGCCAAACCGACACACATGGAATTACTGCCGCACCCAACTCCGAACTTTTATGAATTCTTACCGTTAACAGCGTGCGCGGCACCATAGCAGTGTCATAGTGATAACTTATCTTTTCAGGGATTTCCAGAGCTAGTACTTGTCCGCTCAAAGGACCAATTGACTGCCTTCAATGCACAGAGAAAGAATGAACTCGAGGGAAAGGGAAGAATTGCTAACAAAACAACATGCAATGTGTTCCAATATCTCAAGAATCTAGGTAAGCACCAAGAAATAAGTGATGATATTCTAGGTATAAGTTCGGTGGGATTACGTTACTGCGCGTACATCACCCGTCAGTCTAATACCAATATGCCGACTCGCTACTTGTACGTAATACATATAACATATGAGCATAGAAAAGGAGTATGACATTGCAGTCTAAATTGTTGTAGGCTCAATTTAACTTGCTCAGCCATAAAAAAAATCACAGATAATTGTTAAGGACTTCCAAGCCACTTCGTCTGCTCTCTCTCCGACCATGATTTCCTCGCTCATAATTGTGATATGATCCCCATTGAGTGGGTTGTTAGGAGAGTGGCAACTGGATCGTTTCTCAAAAGGTCGGTTTAATTATCCAAATTTGGTGTGAAGCAAAGGTTATGCACTACTGTTTCAACGCGAAAAAACCGCGCAGCTACCGCGAAAAAGATAGTGTGGGCGGACCGGTTTCAGAACTAATAATCAAATAATCTACACATAATAAGTGATACGAACTAACAACTAACAATTGTAGTAAGACATCACCTGTTGAATATTGCTAAGAGAAAGCTCTGACTTCCAGGAACCCCGGTGTTGCACAGGGATTCCGCTTCAACAACTTGAAACTGGAAACTTTTTTCAAGGTCTTTTTTATTTCGATAATCGAGTCCATCAGCATCCTGCTAATTTATTTTATTTAATTATTGTAACACCCTTTTTCAAACCTTTGTATGGAATTTTTGACAACTTTTTTTTTGTATTGTAGCTACAGTTGGGTTACGAATGAGTTTATGCGTTTTTTTTTTACCTATTCAGATAAATATTTAATATAGGATGATGCGAATGATGACCCACAATGGACAGACGAACAGATTCTCTGTGCCAATTTCAAATTTCATGGAATTACGATTGGAAAGGCTGAAATCGCACTAATGAAAAGAATGACGAAGATTATTTTCCAAGTGCTTGAAAAGGTACATATAATTTAACAACTAACAATGTAGTATTCTATTTTCGCTTTTGAATGTTTTAATAATGGTCGCCTTTGAATGTTTTAAATAATATACCTCACATGCAAAAGAATCTGCGTTCGGGGGGAATCGAACCCCCGTCGAATGCTTGGAAGGCATCCATGCTAACCATTACACCACGAACGCTTGCTTTTTCTTGTTCTTGGTATTTTATGTGTCGTGCGAACACTTGCTTTGATGACTGTGCGATAAGATTAGGGAAATACATCCGTGGGAGAGTGGACATCAAGTCCCATGTGGTCTAGTGGTTAGGATTCGTGGTTTTCACCCACGCGGCCCGGGTTCGATTCCCGGCATGGGAATACTTTTTGCACTTTTAATGGTTAGTGGACTTATAAACATGTTCAGACAATTATGCAATCATAAATATAGCTTTTTTTTATCAAGGGTTTTATAATTATAAAAGTATGTTCACCTTTCATGAATTTAAAATGGGGCCCACTGTATTTTCACTAAAGACACTAACATGATACATTCTCAAGGTTTACTTCCACAAAACATGTTCTACTCATACTCTAGGGCTGGGACTTGGAACAATGCCAGTTAATCGATATGAAAGTGGAATTTGGTGTCACTCCGAATGGACAAATTGTGCTAGCTGATGTGATAGACAATGACTCGTGGAGGGTTTGGCCCCAAGGAGATAAGAGACTTCAACTGGATAAACAGTTCTACAGGTTGAGTTGATTCCACGTAGAAACCAGATCTTTCCTTACCACTGAAGAGCGGCGAACACATGGCACACTCTTTTGCGCGGCAGCATTGCGGCAGATTCGCGTTGTCAGGCTGCTGGTATATGTATATGTAAATCAGTGTGATCTCTATGAAACAAAATGTGAACACCACTTTATTCAGACATACAATCATCACACATGGACAGCATGTCCTTTTTTCAGAAGTCTGGCTTCTTCATATGTCCTGCGACCAATTGATTGAAATCTTTAGTCGTTAGCATGCCTTTAAGGATTACACTTCGTAAAAAGATAATTAAAGAACCTGAGTTTCAGAGATATGAAGGAGGTTACAGAGGAGGCTCTCCAGCAATTGATCTCCAACTACGAAAGAGTGGAAAGACTCACTTCTGACTTCAACCGTCCGCCAACCTCTAGAGCCCTCATAATCATGGGATCTTCGGCCGATGCACAATTTTGTGAGAAAATTGCCACCAAGTCAGTTGTCCGTTGCCATTATTATGTGCAGACGTTTCTATGAGACTCATATGAACACCTAAACCCAAGGAACTGACGAAGTGTGTAAACCTGCTTATCCTAATATCCCACACTTTCAGTATCAAAAAGTACGGTATCGTCCCGATTCTTCGCGTCAGTTCTGCGCACAAATCCACAGCCGATACACTGGATCTCGTAGCAGAATATGAAGGCGATGGTATTCCTACTGTGGTGATCGCGGTGGCCGGACGCTCAAATGGTCTTGGACCAGTTGTTGCTGGCAACTCGTTCTTGCCGGTAAGTATCCGGTCTATCTTGACATATCACTTTAGTGCGTTTACCAAGGCGCGTTTACAAAGGTAGGAAATCTGAATAGAATTTCGAAAAACGATATGATTCTGAATGTAAAGTTGAAACATTAAACATGTGACATAACATCGTTCCTGTACTCCGTAATGTCACACAATGACGTCACCGTTTAAATACCGTACCCCAATTCTAGGTGATCAATTGTCCCCCGGGTGGTCCCGAGTGGATTGGTCAAGATGTGTGGTCCTCCCTACATACTCCATCGGGTAAGCGTTCTTTTGTTGTTTTCCGAAAAAATGAATAACCTTCAGCGGAACCCTACTTACCAGTACCTGCCTTTCATTACCTACTTACGGATCATTGTTTATTTCTGGAACCAATTAATTTGATACTAGATTTGGATTCGTACTGTAACTGGTCCACCCTTCACTAATTCACTACCTTAGGCCTCGGATGTTCTACAGTACTCGGTGCAGATGAAGCCGCCCTCTGTGCGGCCAAGATCCTCGCACAGAAAGATCACATGATATTCGGCAAGATTCTATGCGATCAATTCAACAACTACGTCAAGATTTATGTGAGTTATACCCGCAGTGTCAGTTCTGGGTCTATACGCATTCATACTACTCTTTATTCATACAGTAGGGCCATAGTACATATTTTCGTCGTCGAGTAATCATACCACACATTACGATTCCATGTGCACATTTTAGAGGTCTGATTTTCTATTTTCTTTTAGAACGGAGACAAGCAATACACCACGGACAGCTAGATGACTTCGAGCGACAATCCAAACAAATTTACTACCTTCCATTATTTTGTACCAATGGTGTTGGTAATTCTGCCTAAGTATCATATCTCTTACTTTCTTGCATGATCCTACTTTCCATAAGTTTCCCTCTTGTACAAATCCACATAGTTTGCAGTTTCATGAGAAGTTGCATTCCAATTATTCACTTTACCAAGATGTAATAATCTTTTAATTCAGCAATAATTAATAAAAAATATTTTCAAGCGACTAGTATTGCATGGAAGGACGTAATAGACAAAGACACAGCACACACAAAACAACTCATAATGCATCAATTATCAGCACGAATGAATGCAATGTTTATAAATATAAATACAACATAAATACATTCAAATTATGCTAACTTTCGTTCCCAAGCAAAGTCGTTTAGAACTCTATCCTCGGAATACTTCCACATATTTACAGATATCACATAGTTGAAAGAATTAATTACGCATACAGAAACCATTTCAGTTTCATATCCCCTCTGCCTCTAAGGATAAACACATAACCTTTGGCACTTTTATTATGGCAAAGTTTATTAGCTCCCAAAGTCCAAAGCACGTCGTCTCAGTTGAGCATTGTGTGATCTGTGAATATCTTCTTTCTCTGTTCTTCAACCTTTCGCATCCAACGGTTTTGTTCAGCCTCAACACGCTCCAGAACATCTAAACATACACATTACTTATTCTACAAAACAACATTTTTAGCTTGCGCGTGCTCGTAAATGGTTTAGACAATTCGTAAAGTAGCATACTCAACCTTCACATGACTCAGGTAATATAACCAATGACGCCAGTTCTATAAGAGAAGGCATACATAGTGCCCTTACATAGTGTCATTGTGCCACAGCATACCATAGTGCCCAAGGCATAACTCATGAGGATATAAATCGAATATACTTGATGTGTCCATACAAAAGGATTATAGATTATTCCTTTCACAAGCCACATAAGGAATGAAGACGACAAGTACTGGGATGACCTAATCTCATTTTAAAACGGCAATATCTCGGACTTAGAGTTAACAACTAATTAAACAAATCAATAAACGTACTATTCGGATTCCTCGCCCGCATAGAAGTCGAAGGTGACGAGGCAGGAACAACTTGTTCCTGATTAGCGGCCATCGAGGCACGGGCAAAGATATTCTCCTCCATCTAAAAGTGATTAGTGATTATTACGAACAAAGTCACAAAGTAGGCACGTCACGACTAACAATAAGCATATAGTCCCATCAGTCCGGCCCCTTCGATGAAAAAAAGTTTCTTTGAGATGCAATTGGCCAATGATTAGCGACTAACCTAATATGCTACCCTGCCGGGTTAATATAATAAATATAAAGTTAATAAAACATGTTAATGCTTAGATAGTATTGGTTAATTCACAAGTGTAATGGAAGATAACCGTAACATAATGATACAGTAACAAATAAACGAGAGCTACAGCCTTCTTCACATTAAAGCATACCTCGTCATTTTGCTGTCGATATGGAACAGTAAATCGTTGTTTCCGAAGCATCGGGTCCAAACACATCAAGAAACCCATATAGGTGACGAGAACCAACACCACGCACATCACGAAGATGACAACCACCTGCAATTCAAATGTACTTTGTACTTATAGCATACCCCCATCATATTGGTAGATCCGCTATTTATAATTTATGCTGAATAAATGTCGAACTTCAAATCAATCAATTGAAGGTGCATGACATGAAAGTAGTGGATACCTCCTTACCTTTCCGGCATTAGAAAAGCCGGAAAGCGTAAGCGATTGCTGATTGGAGCTATTGATGCTAAGGTCATTTGGGACCAACAAGGTACATGACCTAATGAGAAGCGCCCATTAGTCAAGTTGTGGGTATGAAGACCATTTCTCGACAAGATTAGGATAACGTTAGAAAAGGTCCGCAAAAAGGCCTCAGCAACCATTAAAAGCGCCGCAGAAGTAAGATACACAATTAAGTGAATGTTTGCCCTATCCTCGATATAAAACAGATACTAACGCCAAAAATGGAATGAATATATGAAACCTTCACTTTAATAATCACACCTTGAGCATGACTGTATTTCGGCTCTCGTATCGGCAATCGCAATTGGCAAGGAACGCGTCCATATGAGAATCATCGACAATTACGGCTACAGCCTTCTTCACTACGTTGACGGGAGTGCTGAATTAGGGAATGTGAATGTGAATGTTAGGATGGACCGGTACCGCCGTACCGCTGCATTCGTTTTAAAGGGATACAACAGGTGTTTGACACTGAATCAAGATCGACCACCTTAGCCTGAATACTATACAGAAATACTATCAGAAGACAGTTGTCCAAAATGCGCTTCAAAAACCCGCTGTTACACCATTTAATTTAATCTAGTATAAAAGCAAAATTCTGCTGCTCACAATTTTTGTGCAAGAGTCAAGAAAAAAAATTGTAAAGCCTACCACACTGCCGGATTTATATTGGTCATTGTGTAATATCTTCTATGATTATCATCTTCTCCCGTCTGATTTGTAGCGAAATATTTGGTGCTCGGACAGACACACCGACATCGGGTATCCTCGAAGTTGCCCTGGAATAAACATAATTAGACGAATCTAATATAGATTAATTGGGTACAATTAGTGAGGAACAGTGGCTTCGCGTCCTGTGCAGTAATCAACACAAACGGCGCACGGAACAATTTCCTGACAAAAATATGTCCTAGGTGACACTTTATATAAGCGTTATACTTTTCGCCTACCCTGGCTGAGCACTAATATTTAGGACACACCTGTAACACTACCAAACGAAAGGAATTAATCAGCCAATAGTCGACTAGTTACACAAGCATTTGTAAAAGGACCATCAAACCTGAATTGTACTTCAATGTGATATATTCTCACCTCTGCCGATATGCACTTGATCGATATGCAGACAAGTAATGTCAGTAATAGTTTCATCTTCTACGTTTACTGAAATGAAACCAGTGAATAAAACTGAAAGATTGGACGGTAATATTTAATATCGGGGACTGTGATAACTTGTAAAATGGCCTATGCAAAGATCATACAATAAAACGGCGAAAAAAGTCAGCAAGCATTTAATAAATAAGTATACTACAAAGCAACAATGTCAAGTGAAAAGCAGCTTATATAAAAGAAAGCTTCCGTGCCCGGACTTCAACAACGAACAAATAACGATATACTGCGTTCCCTTTTGGCGAAACGCCAGGCGAAGGTAATGGCGAAACGCCTGTCCACCCGCACAGCGAAACGCCAATTGAAAAAAATTTCGCCTGGCGATTCGCTGTTTTTGCCGCCCTTTTCAAAATAATTCGGCAAAAACTACGACATGACAAGAATCGAACTTGGCGGCACCACTTCGACAAACCTCAAAGCAGCGCCTTAGACCACTCGGCCATAAACACACATGAGGTATATTGAAAAAAGGATGGATAATGCCGCCGACATCTTATCCGTCTTTCCCCTTTTCTCTCTGCGCGCTATGCTCTTTTCTCTGATCATAGTTACTTATAATATAGGTAATTATAATATATTAAATATATTAGAAGGTTAATAATTATAAATAACAAGCAGCAATATATGGCAAGCAAAAACAAGCACAACGGCGTGGAAACAAATATCAACAAACTGTATAAACTGGCGATTCGCCACCTTCGCCAGGCGTTTCGCCAGTGGGAATTACTTTCGCCAGGCGTTTCGCCACTGATGATTATTTTAGCCAGGCGTTTCGCCATTAATAACACATTCGCTAGGCGGATTAGTCAGTGAAAATATTTTCGCCGGCGGATTAGTCAGTACTAATATTTTCGCTGGCGATTCGCCTAACGCGAACAGAGTAGTGCATCAGCCGCATAAAATCGATGCTTTGTGTGTGAGCCAGGAAACAAACAAGGAAGAATCATGCTCGGATCGTTATTGCGATTGCGTCTCGGCCAATTTCGAAAGATCCTTCACACGAGGTCCCCAAAGTGTTTTGCGGTGGACAAACCGACCATTGTAGTGATATTAAGAAAGGTTTTAATAAGAGCAAATAAGAGATGTAATAATGAAATGCACACAACAAACGAATGAAAACCACAATGCGACTAAAACCAAACGCACAGGGCAAAATAAACAATTCAGGAGGCGGGTCCAAATAAAGGGGTTAACGCACGATAGGCATACGTCATTTGTTCGTTTTCGTAGTTCAGTTCACTTGGGTTCTCCTCCTGTTCACTGTAGTTTCGCTGTCGAAAAGCTGAGCATCTTTTACGATCAAACATGATAGCACTGGTGTTAGCACGTGTACGTCTTTTCTCAGAGACTGATCGTCCGTAAAACTTACGTAAATGTCATGAGCATGTCAGTATGAGTATGTCAACGGGACCATGAGTATGTCTGTATGTCAGGCTCCGCTATTCGACGCATCCTTGATATCCAGCATACGAGAAAAACCAAAATGAAGAGCCAAAGCCAAAGAAAAGCCAAAGAGAACCAAACTCCGAAATGAATATCTGTCACGCCTGCGCGCCTGGGAACATGGTAGTTCTCTAACAAAAAGAGGCACCAGTCTCGGATCGCGCACAGTGAAACACAAGCGACAGAACAACAGAACAAGCGACACAATTACCTTGCAGGCAAATATCAAATCAAGACAAAATCGATTGCACAAATTATTTATTCATAATATTGTGATGCAAGCTTTCGCCCCTTATGGGTTGTATTCAATGGGCAGATTCTTTCTGCGGACCATTCCGTCTCCCTGGAACCACTCACGGCGGAACTGCTTGGCAGCACCGTCAGGGGTGTTGGTCCACTCGATGGTAACACGGTCGTTGTTGGTGTCCTCAGCGCCGAACTGGAAGGCATCGCAAGAGATGGCGACGAGCACAGCCTCCTTAGGGTCGAGCACTCCGCAGGGAGGGTCCACTCCAAGACGCTTCATGTTGGTGGTCTTGAAGGCCCATCCGATACGACGTCCTCCGGAGTTGGTCACCTAAAGCAACGAATTAGTAAGCACAATGGGAAAAAAAGCCAACGGTTATGGAGACAAGCAAATCCTCAAAAGATCAAATCTTACCTTGATGTGGTAGGTGTGCTTGTCATCGTAGGGAGCGTTGAAGACGATCTTGGTACCCGGCTGGGTGTTGATGTCACCGGGAGCAACTGATTGGGCCATTTCTGACTGATACCTCCCTACCCCACTACCTAGTATATATGTGATCCTTCATAGTCTAATTTGTCTGTGTCTGTAAATAAATACATGTTAATTTCTAAATTATGCATGAAGTATTATCAATAGGTCGATAAAATGTGTTTCACCAAGCAGTGTCTAGGCTAGTGTATATGGATTGTGAATTTTTTGGTGTACTTACTGCGAACCACGTATTAATTGGTGCGACACCGTGCTGCAGTTCACGACTTCGCCCTCAAATGGCTTGCAACAAATATTAGTACTCATACAATTCCAAGGCAACGCGTCGCCAATGGTGTCTTTCGTGAAGTCGTCGCGCACTACCTGGAACTGCGTTAAATTTGGCAGTTTCACACTGTCGCGAGCATACCCTTCGCCGCACGCAGTTTTCGCGCCATTGTTTTACACAACCCAACCTGGCTTACATCATTGTTCACTGGTGGCGCGCGATTTGATTTGGAATTTATGAATAGTTGACGAAAGACATTGAAGTCTTGAACTGTAGGAGTGTGCCGCACAAAATGCTACGTGTTGGGTGAACTACAACATTCGCTGTAGTAAAAGTAGTACGAGCGTTGCAGCGATGGTGGATGGTAGTTTGCAGTTGTACAAAGTCGTCAAGAGTTGCACGCGGTCGTGCGACGTCGTATGGAGTCGTACACTGTTGGAGGAGTCGTCTCCGTAAAAAGTAATTATTGTTGGCTTGTAAGATTCATCCCAGAGAGAATACAGCGACCTCGGCCTAATGTGCCGTTGTCGCAAAACAAAAGGAATACTACCTTGTTTGCCTTGACACGTTAGTATTAGCATTCAATTATTATACGTTTATATAATAAGCATACATAAAGTTTAGCATTAAAAGAGCATATACAAAGTATGCCTGCCACTAGCTTTGGCGTTGTGTTTTATACTTGCCGAACAGCGTTTTTTCGGTTTGAGTCAGAAGCTGGAAACCATGGTGTCATGCCAGATAAAAATGCAGTCAACGCGACATAGCAAGTAATATTGCAACTACCGCGCGCCTAGCCCCAATTCTTCAAGCTCACTAGCTAGAAAAGAGCACAAAACTCTCTCTCCTCTCGATGTGGTTTGGTCGCAAGTTTACATAGTCATCATTTATCCTACTCCGCGTTATTTCATTCGGCCGCCTCTGTGAGGTAACCAAAACCCCAACAGTTCATGTCCCTATGCCTACTCTGGGCCTATGCCTCCCTCCTATATGTCACTCTCTGGGCTAGCTGGGCGAGGGTGCGGGCCCAGCTCTTATCAAGCGCAACAGTGTCGGCGCAACAGTGCCGAGATCATTGACCTAGTGTCGCCGGGCAATCACGATATCGATCGAGCAATCATGATAGATCAGTTAGTGGTGTTGGTCGAATGAAACAGATGCGACATCCTTTCACGTGCCATATGTTGCGGAAACTCATCTCTATTGGGAACCGATGCGAGCAAATGCCGTTACAATGTAATGAATGTGCTTGTTATTTAGATGGACTCATGACAATATGTATTGCTTTTTTTTGGAGACTTGACTCCTGTGGTGTAGCGGAATATAACAACGCATGATTCATAGTATAACCAGCCGTTTGAAGAGCCCTACGGGCTCTTCTCCGACTGGAAGAATCGGCCTTCGGCCGATTGTTTCCCTATTTAAAAAAAGGATTGCTACAATTTAAAAAGTTAACTCTCGTCTCTTTCTCCTCCCACACAATCACACTTCTCTGATTGTGGAAACGTATAATAATCAGTTTGGATCACCACTCGACTAATGCCACCATGCAAATTCGCTATTGAAGGTGCTGTATGTATTGCAGAGGATTATCCTTGTCATAAGCTAGCATAGCTCAGCCGGTAGAGCGTTGGACTGTGAAGCGAGAGATTGGGTGCTGCTGTGGGTTCGAATACCGCCAGCGGCAAAGATTTTGTATGTTCCCATTCGATTGTGAATAGAAAAATTTCTTTATGAAAGGGCTTCGTTGCGTGCATACAAACAAAAGACCAAGTAAACTCTTCTCCTTTATATAATAAGATTGGGCATTGGGGGTAGGAAGGATGTTACTGTAGTAACACATGCATGCGCTGCAAGGAGCACGCGTAACACATGCATGCGCTGCAAGGAGCCCGCGAAGCTAACTTACAAAACGTTCAATATTTACTGATCGGCAGTAAAACTGCGGTATTCATGTTAGATGAGTGCATATACTTCTATATATTTTTCTTCTTGCTTCATCATTTTGACTAAAGTGACATAACAACAATAACAACCACAGCCACAAGAGAAGAACATTGTTGGAAGTTTTTTATTTTAATAAAAAAACGATTTTTGATTTGGGGGCGGCAATTTAAAACTCCTGTACGAAAAATCCGAATGAACTAAGAAATAAAGTCGAGGGTATCTATGATCCTAACTAAATTCAAGGATGAATCCCTATCAGAAGTTACGGTGGTACAATTACTGTATTGAATTCTGGGCTGGAACTACCGTCAAAGCATCAAAGGGCAACTAAAGCGACTAACGGGTATGGCCATAAACTACGGTATCCAAGTCATTCGGAGGGAAGGGGTTGTTTTTGTAATTAAATACTAGTGTTACATACAAAAATCATGAACGCATGAATCTTCAAGTTTGGTGCACGAGTACTAGAGCAACGTTCATGATTTGATATAACTATGCGGATAATAATACCTACATTTGCGCAAAATTAAGTAAAGAAGCAAAATCAATATGAGAAGATACTACATGGAAGAGTTATTCTTCTTCACGATTCGTGCACGGAGAGTTGGCTCTCGGAGTCCTGCGTCGGTTGATCAGAAAACTGAAAAAAAAAACGAGGAATTTTGGTATTTGGTGATAGGAAAGACCCCGGGAGTAGCCTCCCAAGCCTCCCACTGGGACTGGAGGTTAGACAAGAGTGCAATATAAACCTTCCCCCTATTCGTCCATATTGTTATCACAAACAGGATTCTTGTCACAGTACTACTATAAATTATTACTACAGTACCATTGAAACCATATAACAAACGTCGCTCGATTTCTTACCGCCGGAGAAAGCCCTTGTTGCCTTTGTCTAAGGGCTTAGAGGTAGCGGTGGTAGCGGCCCCACCTGAGGAACCCGTACCAATGCAATGTGAGCCTAGATCTAGGCCCCTTCTAGTAGATGACGATCTACAACTGAGGAGAGACCGCCAGGAAGATGCGCTGCGGGAAACTACCATGTCTGGGGTGGGCGTCGCTGCCTGCAACAGGCAAATATTAGTGGAGAGTGGCAGGCAGCTGAACACCTCACGCCAGACACAGAGCTTCCAGGGAATGTTAGAGATATCATTTGTTTTCGTTTGCTCGACAAAAACGCGCTGCGAGACTGGAGACGGAGAAGGGTGGCTACAGAGATGACCATGGTAATTAGGATTCACCCGGAACCACAAGCAAAAAAGACAGCGGATGGGTTGCGCCTTTTCTTTTAAAACTAGCAAGAGAAACAAACCGTTGAACGGGCAGTGATGAGGTCGATTTGCGAAAGTTTATGGTGAAGGTCGGCGTCTTCGGACACGGCGGTGATGAGATCATCAAAGGACACGGCGGGGTGCGCAGTCGCCAGTGCCTGCAAACGAGCCCGAACAATATAAGGCGTATTTTAAAGCTGCGCAACACGTGGTTTTGATAACCAGATGATTATTTATTATTTGCAAATTTTTCTCCATTTTGTGGCCATTCTGTGACGGACTTCGATGGTCACATAAAATGTCTATGATGTATGTAAATGCAGTTTATCCAGTATTGCATAAGTTTCAAACCAGGCTTGCCAGTTTTGGACACTTTCGAAGGGATTCCTAAGCCCTACATGTTACTCACAGATTCAGACATAGAATAATCATTGAAAATACGGAATCTGAATCTCACTTACGACAGCATCCGATGTAGAGATCGCACCGTGAAGTACAGCCGTCGCAAGACTCGACACGATCTGAACAGCAACATAGATACAGTACATAGCGAGTCTCAGTACGGTAGCCAAGCTACACTTGCTGCCCCAGAGAGAGTCGGTAATACGGTAACTATATTGTGGAAGTCGTTAATACTGTAGCTAAGCTACTGTACTTGCCATATTAGCTAGTATGGTAACTATTTTACAGTAGTGTGTGCGTTAGCGACAATGTTCTCGGCTTTTTGTACAGTACAGGTTAGTCGTTGCGTCGGATGCTGTTGTGGGTGATACACAAGTTCCTTTCATTCAGAGTAATTGTTTATTCAACAAATACATGCTTCGCAGTGTACAACAAACCATTCGCTTGAGCGTATTGTACCGAAAATACATATAAACAAAAAATTCAAGAGTCAGAAAAAAAACTAACCTCCTTGGCTGTGATGCAGTCGCTTTCCGCAGTATCACAACGTGCGGTCTAAATGATATTTCGAATATTTTATATCCGACGCACTATTCGACGCACAAGATTCACAAACATTAGCTACCTTTGTATAGATAAGAATTTTAACCATATTGATTGATTTATCAATCAAATTGTTCAAATTTACATAATGTCGTACAATTGCAAGATCAAACTTACATGATGAGAAACGGCTGTATCGCAACCAACGCTTGGCTCGACATCGCTCTACAATGAAGGAAAGTTGTACGATGTACAAACAGCAAATTATATACTAATTGTATAAAATCCACAATTATTCAAAACCCTTCATTAGTGTTTGCTATTTTAATATTACAACGAGAATTCTAAGAAATTACGAAAAAAAAATCGCATTCACCTCGTCACATTTGGCCATTGCCGTGTGCACACTTGAGTGACTGACTGAGTTGGTCGTGTGTCCGCCAACAGACTTGGCCGTGATTGTAGACTGGATCTAAAGCTTTATATTTTAAAGCGAAACACCGGCCGGTTTTTGAAACGCATTGTCGCCAACTGAATTCTTACGTATTTATGCTAAGTTACTCGAATTTAGCTCGATTTTATTATAATTTATGTTCATTTGCATAAGCAGAATAATAATGCTGGTGTACCTTTAAGTTAACAACCGTTGAAATATTGACTGCTACATAGGGTAGGGTGACCCAATGCCTAGAGTATTCCCTCTACTGCATCAAGTCGAGTTAGTATCGGGCCATTGAATCTTTTTACATTTGACTCACGAACCTCTACAGCAGTTGGGCAGATGGGAGACACAGCAGTCTTAGTGGAAGACATTGCTGTTGCACTCATTGGCGATACCGGAGGAGGAACGAAGGACTGCTAAAAATTGCAAACTACTATATATTACAATATACATTAAATATATACATTAAATAAACTAGAGGATAGCGGATGTGTATTGTAAATTAAGAACAATGGGAAAACTGAAACTGACATCGTTAATTACTGTAGTCGAAGGAAACATAGTGCGGATCTCGCTTTCGGTTGGCTGAAATTGGATAAAATTTGAGGAAGTAGATGTTTGATAGTCAAGGCAAGACTCAAGACCACCCTTCCGACCCTACCCCCTCCTACAGGCTTAGTGGAAGATATTGCCGTTATATCCGCCGTTATACTGTTACCGCCGGCTGAAGATCTTTCATATTCTTTCGCTTTATCTTATAAATGAGTTACCTCGACAGCGACTCGTGAACTAGCACGGAGATCGTCATGGTAGGAAAGGTCACTTTCGGCAGACTCGAATTGAGCACTCTGAAATGAAGGATTGAGAGATGGCAGTCATCATTTAGCTCACTGCCATTGTTGTCATTGTCATTGGCAATGCTTCATTGTCAGGCTGTTGACAGCTCGCATATATACTGTCGTCGGATACTGAAATCTCAACTGTTCTTCAATGAATCCGCTTCTGAATAAAAGCCTTACCATGACGGTCGGCATCCCAGCACTTTCGTATGCAGAACTTGAATTGAGACTGATTTCACTAGCGGTGTTGCAGACTTGATTCTCGAGGTAAGCCTCTAGGTTGACGTTGGGAACCTGTAATATGTGTTTATACTATCACTATCAGTGAGTCACTTTTGGGAAATTGTCAGCGACGGTACCTATATGAGACTTTGGAAGGCGAGTTGATTAAAAAGCGGACATTCAACGTGAAGTTATTCGTGGATATCCTTTTTTCCGCGTGTGATTGATTTTGCCTGTGAACTAATAAGCAATATAAGTGTGCAAGTTCAAGGTGTTTCCGACAGATTGTCACCGTAACGCTTGCTTGCGCCCGGCAAATTTTATCTTTGAATTTACAATAAGGTGTTGGCGTACCTCCTGACAGATAAGTTGCGCGACGTTGCGGAGACTCTGGGACACCTGCCCAATCAGAGGGATCATATGCGAATTGTTGACTATGTAGACGACGCCTTCGAGGGCAATGGCGGCGTCCGCCAGCTGACCTGCTATCTGAAATTGGGACTTCGTAATTTTATTATGTAAATAAATGAACAAACAAATAAATTTCCTCCAGCGCACACAGCACAGTATTTTACGACCTATTCACAAAAGCTCTGCCTAACGGCGAAGCGCATTCATTCCCCCATAAATGTCGCGGTTCTAGACGCAATTCATAATTCATACCGTGAGAATAGTGAGTTAGCCGAGTGATTGTGCTCTAATTAAAACAGGAAAACATACTCCAGTTGCCATAGCGGCAGTGAGGTTTATGGGAAGATTATCAGCTTGCGGTACCACCAATTCGTTAACTTCATTACGAAGTTTCAGCTGATGTGCTTCCAACGTACTGGCCTGGCAAATAAAAATAAATATCGGGCAATTCATCTTGGAACAAATATAACTTTCTGCTAATGTAATGTGGGAATGTTTACTCAAGAAAGGAATCGACGTTGATAGTGAATTGAGTGTTGTTTTGTATTTTGTATTTTGTAGTTTGCAGTTTGTAGTTTGTATTTTGTACAAACAATTATTAAATCATACCTTCTCCGCCAGTTGCACTTCGATTCTGTAGTCTTTGACTAACTGCCATGTCTCATTCAGATGACGATCCATTCTCTGATCCAGACTATAGGCCACTTCTTGGACCTTTTCGATGGCAGCAACACAAGCATTCAGCTAAATGAAAAATAATGTTAATAACCTACCGCCATGTGAACTTGCATTCACATATATCGAGATATATGTTTGAGAGCAGGTGATGCACATTTAGTTGAACTGTATACAACTACTGGATTACGGTAAATAAATGTCGAAGGCTGTCTCTAACTAGAGAAAAATAGAAAGCGGGTGAAAAAGAAGATTGTAACCCTTTCAAAGACCTCACTTTTTTAAATTGTGCTTCGATCAAGTCGGCATGTTTGCCACGCTCTCTAATTTCAATCGCGCATCGATGTTCAAGGCCAGCCTCTTGTTGCAGAAGCTGTATTTAGGTTAATATTATTAACATTTCATAAATAAACTCAATATTTAAAATATAACTAATCATAAGCTCTATTCTTCTACACTTAATTAAAGAGAGGAAACCTTACCGGTGGGCGCAGAAACACTGGGTCGGAATTGGGTGGTTCGAAGTATGGAACTTTTGTGCGCCGCATACACGCCATTTCTGAGCCGCGCAGCTGCCAAAGTTCTGCCTTTGTAACCCTTACCATTTCAATTTCTCGCTCATTACTTTCGTCGATTGTGGACAAAACGTTTTCGTTCACGACAAGACGATCAACAATCGAACTGAAATACTGCCTATAGTATAGGATAATAATAAAGCATTCATTTATTTCACATTTATTAAAATATGTGTTTTGCTGTCATCATAAGTAGCATCATAAGTAGCATTGTTATATAATTAATTGTTTCTATCTCAGCTATGCTCTTGCTGGATCGCAGCATCCACCCTTGGAAAGAGCGCGTTAGATCACAGCCTATTTGGCCGAATGGCAAGACGCTTGTCTAATGATTACAACGCGGGTTCAAACCCCGCCCGTAACAGTGCGATGACGCCAATTCACAACCTGAAATACTGGATGATATCCCTACACGTCTGAGCACGCTTACGAAATTTTGCTGTTAGTTTGCAAAATTATTTCTTACCAGTCGGCTCACGCCGCCTGAGGCGACTTACATGGAAATATGATTGGTTTAGCATGGACATACTTATATACAAAGTTTCAAACGTATCATAAGAAATTCACTTAATAGAAAACAATTGTTATGCATAGATATTGAGTTGCGAAACTCTTTTTATACCCGAACAGGAAATTTGCATTTCGTAACGCACATCGGTATGCAAATTAGGCTACAGTTACTCTTTTATATAATAAGATACCTAGCAATTGTAACCTTTACGTAAACAATACGTAAAGTAAATGGTCAGTACAGAGGACATTGCATATGGTATGCTAAACCATACTTTCTCGAATTTTTGAAACGATTTGCGAGTCTTTCCACATTTTCAATTCCTTCGGCAAGGTGCGCAGCAACTTCACTCTGACGCTGGAGCGTTACGGCAAGTTGAGCCTGTAAACGTTTACAATTAAATGTCAATGCAGTTTTTATGCACGTTTTCATAATATAGAACAATTCTTATAACAACGCATGCATAGCATACACCTTTACTCGAGCTGCCTGCAATACGGTAATACGAAGTCGGGATATTCTAATTGCCGCCCGTAATGGCTTTAAAGCGAAATGCCAGCTCCTTTGGAAAATTTGCATATGATAAGCAAATCCTATGTATCCTATGCTAATTTTGTACGACTGCCGTGGACGATCGTACAAAATTAGCATAGGATACATAGGATTTGCTTATCATATGCAAATTTTCCAAAGGAGCTGGCATTTCGCTTTAACTGCACACATGTGATAACTCGTATGGAGAATAGGAATTTGAAAATATTGTTTATATCGTGAGCCTGACCCTTTAAGATGAAGTACATACGCAAAACAAATTAAATAAGCTGGACGCTAAGATTTCTATAAATACCAAAGTATTTCAGAAGAAAATTCGAAAAATAATTAGCAGCGAGTGGTTTCGATCCACCGACCTCTGGGTTATGGGCCCAGCACGCTTCCACTGCGCCACGCTGCTGTGTTTGCCGGAACAAGGAAAGCATATAAAGTAAGAGAGGCGCAATTCACGCACAATTTGTCAAAGAAAAAAATTGTGAATCATCATGCAACCTTATGTTTCAACTCATCACAGTTGTAATTTCGTTGAACATCATTTTGGGTCCTCATTTGGCCAAAATAGAGCTCGTGCGGGGGAACATCGCCACCAGCCTGAAGTTTTCATATGTACATAAAATTGGGACATAGAGCTTCGACTCTCGCTCACTGGTAATACATAGTTTACCCAAATATTTAAAAGCTACGTGGCGGAAGGGTTTGAAAAATGGCGGAAGGATAGCCGTTCTCATACAACAAAACGCTTATGCGCTAACTTACTTTCATAGCAAGCAGCTTATGACTTAGGGCCATGTGAAGCACGCCAACGACACCAAAAACTATTTCTCATCAGTCGCGATCGATATAATATAATATAATAAATTAACCTAAAGAAAAGATCTAATAAAATTAAACTCACAACAAGCTCATATTCGGTCTTCAGTGATTCTTCGCTGTTCAATCTTTCTGACAAACTCTCACTGCGAGTTGCTGTGATTGCCTGAATTGTTCTGTTAGATACATATGCATAAGTAATCTAATAATATATAGGTAAAGAACTATTATTGTAAAATATAGTAAAACTGTATATTGGTAAAATAGTTTAGTAATATGGAAGAGTATAAGCTCTTACTTCGTTGGAATCGTATAACTTGGGTCCAATGCAGAACTGCTCTACACGAGACATCGCTGCTGGCGTGAATGTTGATTAATTGATCCTTAGCAATCACATCAAAAATTCTAATTAAGTTAAGATATAAGGCTTCTTGCAGAGGTTCGAATGTGTTTCATCAAACGACAAGAAGAGAACTACGTTGCACTTTGCGTTCTGCACAGTACTGTGTGTTTTACCGATCGAAAATAACACTGAGGAAACTTGGCCGGTGCGCGGCCTACACTGGGCCCGAAAAAGGTGGGCCGCCTACACCTCGTCTACACCTCGCCCATAAATGGGAAAGCGGCTCGAGAAACACAGAAAAGGTGGGCGGCTGGTGCGCTTGGTGTGGGCCCGGTGTAGGCATGGTGTAGGCGAACTAAAATACACAGGAAAGTTGAATATCGCCGTCCTCAGGCGTACACCAGGCCCACCCTTGGCCGGCGCGCCGCCTACACAAGGATCAAAATGTTTGGACCGCCATGCCTGGGCCCACCGGTTTTTGTAAGCCGCGTGCCGGCCAAAGATTGTCGTTGAATGCTATCAAAGACTGGTGTGCTGCAATGTATACTTGGAAAATATGTGTACGTAGTTTCCCTTGATTACCTTGACGACTTGTACTTCAGCGTCAAGGTCGATTTGACAGCTGCGAATACCACGTTGTGTTTCATTATCTTGGATCCTTGGAGACCTGAGGCCATATTCACCACTCCGACTCCCTCCGGGAAATATTCCCTGGGGACAGAAAATAGTACTCCAATGTGAGACAGGCAGAGAAAAAGACGGGGAATTCCCCATGGGGAATTGAGTGGTGAATATGGCCTCTGATGCGGTTCCAGTAGTTGTTGTACGACGACGAGTTACAGTCTGCTTTTCTTACAAGAAGGACGCGTGATATATTACGGTTCTGGGTTCTGGGACGTCCGACAAATCGGTTAGCTTCCAGAACGTGAGCTACTTCCGTTCGTCGGGCTGATTACCTACCTATCTATTGTTCGGTCTTCTATGGCTTCTGATTAATTTTGTTTGCTGTTCTCTCTAAAAGGTTCATTCCGTGTTCTATAGCATTCCGTGTTCTATTCCGTGTTCTGATGCCTTCTTTAGTAGTTGTACAGTTTCCAACTTTGAGGTTAGGTTTCAGACGCGAATTCAAGTCCAGCACTGTAGAAATGTCCTTCACTCTTAGGTGTTGTCCCACGAGTTCTTCAATTTTTACTTGGTATTCTGAGGGCAAAGTGGAACAGCCAAGGAGTGGAACTGGAACAGCCAACGAATTCACTTTACTAATCAGATAACCATCCACAGAAACAACAAGCTATATACTTATATTGCGTTTTATTAACCAAAAATGTATATTTATATTAGATTGTTAGGGCGCATTCGAGTTGGACATTTTCCGGAAAAGAAAAGAAAAAAGTGGTTCGAGATGGACACCCAGAAAAAAAATAATACACGCAAAATAATTGTCGAAAATGCAATTGTACCGTAATTGAAACTAAAATCAATCGATCATTTGCATGTGTATGCGTGGCAATTGCATTCTTTTCTGGTGAAATCCATCTCGAACCACTTTTTTCCTTTTCTTTTCCGGAAAATGTCCAACTCGAATGCGCCCTTAGAATTTTGAAAAAACTACGCGAAATACACAAAACTTATTTTCTAAATCATCAACGTGCTACCGTACACGAAACCTTTTTAAATGGAACGGTAAATTGCTTTTAATATTTCGATCGATATTCTCCAAGGCAGGGATTTTTTGAGTTTTGGGTTTTCTTCGTTCTTTTGTGGTAATTTCGCTTGCCTTTGATTTCTGTTGATTATTGTTGCTTTGAAATCTCTCAATATTGTATTCCTTTGCCGTTTTTGTTCACGTAGTTTGTGCTTCACGTTTGCTCACACCTTCTTCTTATACGTTTTTTGGTCACGTAATCTTGCTGTCTTCGGCTGCCCGGAAGTTTTATATTGACGAATATTTCGAAGCATTCTAGCGTAAGATCTCCAACCGTTGTACATTCAATCATCGTTCCTAATTCGGTGGGCAACGTTCTCAAAATTTAATGCCAGTGAATGTGCATTGTTAATTTGAAATCTCAAAATTTGATGCTAGTGAATGTGCATTGTTAATTTGAAACCTTTTTTCAGCCGTCCGAAATGTATATTTATTCGCTTATCATTTAAAAGTAACATCTCACGAGTTCCTTCCACCACTTGCCATCTTCTATCCGGAGTTTCCAGAATGTGAATACGTTGTTCCTTCTTGTTGATCCAAATCCAAATTGAACTCCTTGGAATGATGTCTTCTGTCGGAAATCGTGGACGGTTATAGTTATGAGTAATGAGTGTATTAGTCTCTTAGTGTTTTGTTTTGAAAGCAGTATTTTTGAGCACCTAAACCTAAACTGTAACAATATGTTTATGTGTCTCCATGTATCACTGCATGTTGCATAGTTGCATTCTTGCTGTTTTTCCCTTTATAGCACTTGTAGGTTTTGTGTTGTGTCCTATTTCTTGCGGTGTCCTATTACTGTAAGAGCGTTGCGAGTCGCGTTTGTAAATTCCCGCCCTGAAATTAGGATTTATTTTTTAAATTTCGAAAGTGTTGAAGCTGTTTTGCGTTTAATGCTTCGTGTTTCGTCATTTTGCTTGTCGTCGAGAGTTGCTTCGATCCTATTTATCAATAGTAACAATAGAAATTTCAGGTTCAATAAGAGCCCAACCTATCTGTAAAATGAATCTCAATGCGAGTGTGGACGGTTCACAAAGCGTGTACACCGAACAGTACAATGTGAGTGAATTAATGCATTTGATATAGTCGAAATGTTGGTAGTAATCTCCTAACTCTCAGCGGTAACTGTGATTTTTTGTGAATGTATTGGATATACCGTGTTGCTGTTGTTTCTTTCCATAGCCATAATGCACTACTTTTTATTTTTCACAAGGCAAGACTGGACGTTAAACTACGTGGCTACGAATTATTGTGCTTATATATATATATATACATATATTGTTTGGATTATCTTCTGTTTTAGGCAATGACAAGGGTTTTGACTAACGTCGCCGAGCTTCAACAAGCCATGATGTCCCAGTTTAACACTCTATCCTCCCAGTTGGAGGGTTTGAGAGTGAGTTCTTTTTTAGTTGCGTTTATTTTGATGAGTCTCCACGAAAGAATGACTTGGTTTAGCTATGCAGAATGAATTATTATAATTTTCATTTAGTTGCATAATATTGACCTTTATTTGAGAGATTGAGAGGAGAAATCATGGGTCATGGTATGAAAAGTTAATTAAAAACGAGCTGGAGGTGTACATAATTGAGCTATACATGAGGGGGGATAAAGCTTGTTTTATTTATATAGTTGAAAATTGTTGTAATCATTTGATTGGTGATTTTTAGGGCGAGGTTCGTGGTTCCCTTCAGCCAATAGTCGCTGCTATTAATCGACTGGAAGGTTCTTCTGAGAAAACACGCGATTCGCATGATAAGGAGGTTCGTTTATTTGGAAAAGACTAACATTGAAGTCAACCTAGGTAACACACGTAACTGTATGAGAAAAATGCTCTTTGAAGGAAGGAGGAGCGCGACTCGAGAATCTCGTCGTGCTCTTATAATTGTGTGATTTGTGATATATTGTAAACTCGTCATATAAATTGCATGTGAGAGTCAATATAGGGTCTGTTTTCCATTTTATAATTATTGTATGAATATATCTACGCTATATAAGTGTCCTCCTTTATTCAAGAGCGCAAGCTTTGCGGATTTTGCTCGCGATGTTGTATGTTCCCGAGTATAATTGACGGCGGGTTCCCGGCTCCCAAACGTCCAAATGGCACACCCTTATTCTGAATTCTGATGAATTGTTATTCAGATTGAGAGGATGATGAGACTTCTGGAAACGCTTGCTCTAAAGGGCCCGGCCTCATCTGGTGCGGGTTCTTCGAACACACAGACACAACAACAGCAACAAGCAACAAGTGCTGCGAATCTCCAACAACAACAGCTTCAACATCAACAGAATCTGATGCAGGTTGGTGTTTTTGGTCTGGATTATTATTGTTATTTTTTTCTGCTGTCCTGACTGGTTAGTTCTAAGTGCTATGTTTTTGGAAATTTGGAATTTAGTCATTTATGGACCATAATATACGTTACGGTACACGGTAGAAGTAGACATGGTAATTCGTAATTGTTTACTTTTCAGCAATACTACGCGAGCATGCTGGGTGGCATGGGTACTGCAGCTGCACAAATGCAGGCTCAAGCACAGGCTCAGGCCCAAGCCCAAGCGGCGGCTATTGCAGCAGCTCGTGCGGGCAGCATGAATGCTGCTGGATTGCAGGGTTATGGTGGTAAGTTATTCTGTTTTTTTTTCTTCAGCCCTTTTACGTCATCGCATTCACACTTGCTGTGTACCTGTATGTGTAATTTCATATTGCTGAAAATCGAGAAATGTGACGAAAGTCGTTTATATTTTTGTTTCCAGGAATGTCGTTGACAGGGTCTGGTAATGCTTCTTCAGCTATTGGTGCCTCTATGCAAGCTCCTGTATCGGCTGCGATCGCTCCACAGGTATGTTAGACCAGTGTTTATTGTTTGTTTATAGTGATTTGTTTGTTTCATTGTTTCACTGTGACTGTGTGGTTCTTTAAAAATGTATTGCACCGCATCAAATACAAAAAGTAGTATTAAGAAAAAAATGTAAGGAAGCAGATATATAAGTGCACCCCTGAACAGTTCGACGTAGAGAAACTGGAGGAGTGATTATTTTTGCATGAGAATTGTCGGACCTAATCTATTTTCCCTTGTTTTCTTTATGAGCCTAGACCAATAATCTAATTGTAATTTCCGTATGATTCGCTGATGCAATTGTAGGCTTCTATTGCTGCCCAAGCTGCACCATCATTTGCTTCACCGGCTGCCTCTTCGGTCGCTCCAGCCGCATCGATTACTGGTTCTACCGCTTCTCCCGCGAAGCCCATTTTCTCATTTGGGCAAACTTCGTCTCCATCCGTAGTCCAGAAGCCTGCGATCAGTATTGCTCCACAGGCAACACCGACCGCTGCCGCAAAACCGCCCATCGCCACTGCTTCGCCATTTTCCGGCGGTATATTCTCAAAGGGTGAGATTTTTTTCCCCACGAATGTTTGATGTCAGTCTATGTTGGCCTACGGTCTAAACTGTTGCCTTTACTATTGTTGCGCGTCTGGTGACTAGTTGTATGTAATATGCTTGCAAAAAAAGTACATTTTATTCTTATTTAGCTGCTGAGGCGACTACTCCGATCACTTCCCAACTGGCCAAGCCTTCGATCACTGCTCCCACTGCTGGGGCGGGAGACGAGGAAGATGACCACGGACATCCGGAGGAATATGAACCCGATGCCGATTTCAAACCAGTCGTCCCACTTCCCGAACTAGTTGACGTTGTTACAGGAGAGGAGGGTGAAAATGTGGGTTTGTCGGTTTTCTTGGTCCTTTTTTTTAAAGCGAAATGCTAGCCCCTTTGGAAAATTTGCATATGATAAGCAAATCCTATGTATCCTATGCTAATTTTGCGCGATCGTCCACGGCAATAGGATACATAGGATTTGCTTATCATATGCAAATTTTCCAGAGACTGGCATTTCGCTTTAAAATTGTTGGGAATTAAGAACCGGAAAAGTTTTTTTCAGTGAACGTGTATGGTAACCTAAATCCGAGCACATATTTATCATACGAGTCGTCAATATCAATAGGCACGAGTAACAACGCAAACGCAATGTATGCGTTAATTGTCATTATGACATTGTTGCGCCAGCTTTTAAAAAAAAGTCATTATTTATTTCAGACGTTGTTCGAGTCGCGCTGCAAGGTCTACCGTTTCACGAACAAGGAATGGAAGGAGCGTGGTACTGGTGTGCTCAAGATTTTGGAAAACCCCGACACCAACAAGGCTCGCCTGGTCATGAGAAGAGAACAGGTGCGAGCATTTTCATTATTTTTAGAGCAAGTAACAAGGGTAAGCAGACAGTGAGTACCGTATACTTGTGATAAATTCCCCTGAATGCCTACTTTTGTAGGCAGGATTCGAATTTTGTGAAAATACTTCGGCATGGCATTTGCAGGTACTTGACTTGGATCACTTGGATTTGGATGTTTATGATATTGTGCTCTCAGCACTTGGGTGTTTGTTCCTAGTGACTGGTGACTGATGAAGTTCGATTTTTTAGTGACGGATGTTCACATCGTTTTATTTATTTTCTTTTGTTTTAGGTGCACAAGGTCTGTGTAAATCACTATATCGATGCGTCAATGAAGATTGAGTTCATGAAGGGCAAGACCAAGGCACTGTACTGGCTGTGCATGGATGCAAGTGATGGAGAACCAGAGCCCACACAACTCAGCGTCAAGTTTGCCGAAGAGGAGACTGCGAGCAAATTCAAGAAGGTCTTCGAGGGATGCATCGCGAAAGCAGGTTTGTTCACTTTCACATTTCACATGTGCTGTATATTCATAGTAAGTGTGAGTTAGCAGCAGGGCGAACATGACATGCGTAAGTTACATGTTACATTGTCTACTCCGCTTGTTTGTATGTAATATGTTTAATTTTAACACAACTAAAGGTGATATGTTCAGTGTCGTCACCGAGCAAAGCCACCAAGGCAGAAGTGAAGGCTGAGGCAGAGGAAGATTCTGAGTCTGAGAGTGACACGTCGACAGACAGTGCTAAGGAGGTGGTGATTCCTAAGAATGAGCCCGTCATCAAAGAGGAGAAGAAGACTGGTGCATTCGACTGGAAGAAGCCGGAGGGAAGGTACGGTTTTCTTTTAAAAAAATTGCTTATTAAAACATAACAAACTTGAATTTGCAAATTTGCATAAAGTCACATCGTACTACTTGTGTTAGAAAATGTGTATGCCCGCGTACAAACCAGGTGCTGGTAATACCAAGTTTTTTTTTGATCTGCCACTACCGTTTTGTCGCTTTCTTGTGTCTTGATTGAGTATGTTTGTTGTTTATTTTCTGATTCGCAAGAGAAGAAGTTCTTTTTCTAAATCGTTTCATTGTGTCCCATTCTAGCTGGGATTGTCCGGACTGTTATACGAATAACAAGGCCGACTCCAACAAGTGTGCGTGCTGTGGAACAGGAAAAGACGGCAAGGCAGCTGAGCCTGAACTTCCCAAGTGAGTTCAGATCCATTTCATATTTCACTTGCATATTAGTTTCATTAGATACTTATGAATACTAATGGATGCATTCCCTTATTCGTTTTTGAGTATATAACGATTTCCTGTTATTACTATTGCGCACGAGTATTAGCTCTTTCTTTCTTTATTTGTCTTCCGGGCTGTTGAGTGAGTACTGTATGTACATTGTACTTTTGTGCCTTCAGAACCACATTCGCTCCTTCTACCAAACCTGGAACTTTCTCTTTCGGTATTCCATCCTCTACTCCTGCTGCTTCGTCGGAAAGTACTCCAGCAAAGCCAGCCTTCTCGTTTGGACAGTCTCAGAGGTTTGCAGTTGAACGTGTTGGAAGCAATTTTTTGGTTGCTAGTATACTCAGTGGTGAGTGAGGTGTTACATGCACATGCGGCGTATGTTGTGTTACTAGAGCAAATGAGTGTGGTTTCCTTTACGACGTATTTGGTGAAATTTTGCTAGTGACCGTGCAAAACCGATTTAATATTAGCTTTAATTTTTAGCGCCACACCTGCGACTGGTGCTGCTCCATCAGCTACCGCAACCGCAGCTCCTAAGTTCAGTTTCGGTCAGGGTCCCGCCAAGGAAGACAAGTAAGTTGCATGTTTCTAAACTTGTATTGGGGATTCGGGTTTACCACGATTGTTTTTGTTTTAGTTTAGTTTTGCTGTTGGCTAATTACAATTACCAGTTCTTCGTGGCTTATTTAAGCTTTCATTTGGTTTTATTTGTGAAGTTAAAACAAGGCGTAAGTTTAGGCCAGCAGCCTCTGCCTCTCCATTCTCCTTCGCCAGTACAGCTAAAGCATTGGATGCTGCTGCTGCATCAACTCCGACAAGTTCTGTAACGCCAACTTCTGGAGCGAAGATCTCATTTGCTGATGCTGCTAAGGCTGCAGCAAAGGAGGAACCGGCCAAGTAAGAACATTTCATATTCCGCTGAATCTAATTACTGAATGCATCGAATTCATTATCAACAATCGACGTTTTCTGTATAAAAAATTTTTGCGTCATTAGGTCATTCCGTTTGGTTTTTATGCCTGCACTTTGGACTTTGGATCTAATTTAGGGCCACAGTTGCTCCAGTCACCTTCAGCTTTGGCAAGACTGCAGCGGGAGCGGCTGCATCTCCAGGTCCGACTATTTTTTTCTCTTATTTATGTTCTTCTTTTTTTTGTCCGGTATTTAGTACAACGGCGGTTGGGTGTATTCTTACGTTTGTTCTATATTGAAATGTGGTTTTCTTAAGTTCGTTCTTCATTTGCAATGTCGCCTTACCTTCTTACGTATGAATTATGAATTTTAATGTGTAATGTTTGTGCCCTAGCCCCAGATTTACGTTAACTAACTTTTTGTTGTATCGTGTGGCTGTATTAGTAATTCCTTTCCTTTTAGCGACCACTACTGCTGCTGCCGCCAGCCCTTTCGCTACTGCCTCTAATTTCAGTTTCAAGACTGGATCACCCAAACCACTGTTCGGTGGTAGGTTTCATCCTTTTATCCTTAGTGGAAAATTCACCCACGCCCACGTTTTTAGCTTTAACATGCCACAAGTAGTCCATCAGTATGCACGTGATATATTTAAAGCGAAATACCGGCCGGTTTTTGAAACGTATTGCGTACACCTGCTTTCTTATGCAGCTTATGCAAATGAGCTAAAATTTGAATAAAAACTAGACCCCACTTCGCATAATGCATAGGAATGCAATTGCTTGAGATGCGTTTCAAAAACCGGCCGGTGTTTCGCTTTAAAATCTTTAAAATGGAGGAATCGTGCCTCTCTTTTTTATTGGCATCTTTCTAACCTTTCTTTACCTAGCAGGGAGCGCTTCTCCGGCGCCTGCCGCTGGCTCAGTTTTCGGTGGAAAATCTGGATCAAACACTCCATCAATGACTGGCGAGGAAGATAAGAAGGATGAGGACGCCACCAACAAGGAACCAGCTAAAGTATTTTTTCAAAATAATTGTGTCATTGGGATAATTGAAGGGAATGGGAGTTG
Organism: Pelodera strongyloides; assembly: GCA_036852015.1. Lineage (NCBI taxonomy): Eukaryota > Metazoa > Nematoda > Chromadorea > Rhabditida > Rhabditidae > Pelodera > Pelodera strongyloides. The sequence continues at coordinate 111,140 of JAANDG010000188.1, forward strand.
TGATGCTGTTTTTTGTTTTGTTTTACTTTGTGTGTTTCATTTCGGTCTTATTCATGGACAAACCAGTCTCGCAAGTCGGTCGAATAAAACAAACCCAATCAACTTTCCAGGTGTTCGGACAGGGAACTTCAGTATTCGGTGGCGGCTCTACAGCTGCTACTTCGTTCTCGTTCTCTCCTGCCGCTCCAAAGGGAAACATATTTGAGGGAGCGGACGCGCAGAAGGCAAAGGACGCATTCAATCAGTTGAAGAAGGCACAGGTAGGCTATATGTGTTATTTTGGAAATTTTGAAGAGATCTTTCTGCTGATGAGGAATCTGAACCTAACAATAATATAAGTCGCGCAAAGTATTAAGATTGTTCATTGTTGTTGTGTATCACTGCAAAAAAATCTAGGTTAAGTTGCTGGAACTGCGAACTAATAAAATATATGTTATTGTAATATATTACTTGCATTTCAGCCTCTTGGAGCCAAGAAATCAGAAAAGGACGACGACGGAGAGGAAAGGGGCGCAGACGAGGAGTACGAGCCGGATGTGGAATTCAAGCCTGTCGTTCCCTTGCCCGACCTCGTCGAGGTTTGTAGTTCCTTTTTTTCAATCACGCGTAAAAACTTAGTTTTCCTCAAATCCTGCGTGTGTCCGCTTCTGTGCATAAACCGATGTGTAAAACTGTAAAATTATGGCCAACCGTCCTAAATTTTTACCCCCCATCTTAAATCTCAATTGGGTTTTGTATGTTGGGCTCAAAAAGCTTACTGTTTGAAGATAATTTTACTGTGTAAGAATTGGGTTTACATTCGCTTTAAGCTAATAAGAGCATCTCCGTTTACTTACGGGATTTAGTTGTTTATTCACTGACGTGTTCATTTATTATTGTAAATTGTATATTGTAGGTTACCACTGGAGAGGAGGGTGAAGAGGTGCTCTTGTCACAGAGATGCAAACTTTACCGCTACGACCGCAATACCAAGGAGACCAAGGAGAGGGGAACCGGCGACATTAAGGTGAGGCAAGGTTGTCAATAAGAAGTACAAATTACTACATCAAGAACACACAGGAAACGATATAAATAAAATTATGTAAAAGAAGTGAGACCAGATTAGAGGGAAGTAATGATGTAATGGTTAGGATTTCGGGAGCTTTGACCAAGAGATTTTATAGCCGAGCAGCACAAACCCGGTAGCTGGAAGCTATCGACACTAATGCGCACAAGCGAGCTGTGACTTTTGTTCATTCTTTTGGTGGTGTTTACCATCAACTCGCTGCGCTATACTACTTTTATATCCTAAGCCTAAACTATATCAATGTAATCTTTCTAGATTCTGAAGCACCCCGACACTGGTGTGCAGCGTGTGGTTATGCGACGAGAGCAAGTGCACAAGTTGTGTGCCAATTTCCGTTTCGCCAAGAATATGAAGCTGATGCCGAAGCCCAACCAGGCTACAGTATTCAGTTTCTTCTGTCAGGTTCGTGATTGTTATACTTATTTATAGCCATAGATTTATAACCTTATTAGAGAGCAAAAATTGAGCAGCTATTCGTTGCGTACTATTTATTTATTTAATACTACATACTATTTGTTTAATAAAATAACACCACGAAACGGTGAATATGGGGTGCATCACAAAATGATATTAAGAATATGAATATTTTTGATTATTCGTTTATTCTCTAGTATTTTGTATGTGCGCTGTTTAAAGTAAATATTTATATATTAATGTGTGACTTGGTTGTATTGTTGTGAATTGTATGTAATAACTTGCACATGTGTGAAGTGTGAATACCACTTTATTCAGACACACAATCATCACACATAGACTTAAGCATGTAGAATCCAGGGTCCCGTTTGCTCTCGAAGTCGGGGATCTTCATTTTTAGCTCCAAAGACAAGGCGGTGTCCCATGAGTGAAGTAGACGGTAGAAGACGGATATTTAGATAATACATGCTTTAGGATTTCTCGGAGGATCCCAACGGTGTTGGTGAGACGTTCTTCGTCAAGTTCAAGAATGAGGAGTTCGCCAAGAATTTCAAGAAAGTGTTCGAGGCTGCTGTTGCATCACTAGAATAAGTGGCTTGAGAATTTAATAGGTAATCTTGGCGTCATTTTCGTTTACCCGTTTAAATTGGAAGACCGTTGCATATTCATAGCTTCTTTTTTTGCAGGATAATTGATTCTTTTTTTTTCCAGGCAATATTTTTTATCCTTAATTTATTCTTCCAGGTTTTACTGAATTTTAGCATGTGTATTCGGTGACTCATTTCAATCGGTAGTCTTATTGCAGTCGTACTTTTGTGCTGCTTTTATACGGAAGTTATGTTGAGTTGATTCTTGTATAATTGTCGTGACTGATGTTTTCGGTAGTAACAAACGTGTATTTAATGATCCGGTTTTTATTCATCTGTTATGGAGTACTGTTTGTTGACACAATTTTTGTTGTGAGAGTTTTCTCTTTGAACCATATTTTATAAATGGCAACCCTTTTCAACGTTGTTCTGTAGCTTCTTCTTATAGATCTCTCATGGACCTGTTTGTTACTATGTGACATCAATTAGTTTTGTTTTTGGTTAATCATTGTCAACTCGTTTCAAATAAGATGATTTATATTTGTCCCTTGTTGTTATGGCATTGTATGGATAATGACAAAAATATATGAAGGTATATTTATTTTCTTCATTTTTGCAAAGTGTGGGTTGAGCAACAATGATAGGAGTTGAAAGTGTCTGGGGTATCGGAACGTGGTTATTCTTTTTATTTTCTAGTGTTCTATAAAGTTTAAATGGTAAATATTGAATATGCAAAAAAAATGTTAGTGTTTAGTGTTAACACTGAGGATATAAATAATGTGAAAAATTGATTATTTTTGAGCAATGTTAATAGTGGGCGTGATAATAACAGTTTAGTTTAATGATAATAGTTATTTTCGATATAACTTGAGCCATTTGTTGAGCAGTTGTGGGAGGATCATTACATTCAAGTTATTGTTGTCCGTGTCGGGAGTGTAGTCGTTGATTAGCAGATAGGGCACCTGGAATAAAGAAATTAGGAGGTTCCTTTTTACAGTAGTACGGTAGTTCTTTCTCATCTTCCCCCAAATTACATGACTCTTTTCATTGGTTCTTGTCATTGGTTATACAATGCGTTTCAGTAACGAGGGTTTTTTTCGTCCATCGTCAGAAGCACTCTAGTTGTATCTTATGAACAAGCTGGATTCCGACTACGGTACACTTATTTCTTGCGATGAATTCATAGCTTGAATGCAGTCTTGTCTTTTTTTGTAAAACATTTGTTTTCATGCAGCAAAATGAAAACGCATTTTTCGGAGTTGTGCGGATAGTTTCTTGATTCTGGAGCATATGGATCCTTCGGATCCACTTCTCCTGAATGACACTCATATGTAGATAACGGAAAACTATAGTATACCCACTTCTACTATAGCATTAGGCCTCGTGGACATGGTTTTGTGTGCTGCAGCCCTTTGTAATTGAATGCCCCGCTCCGAGTCGTAGCAGTGCCTGAAAATGGAAGTTGATAAAGTACTTGCGATTATTAGTATCTTTCTTTCGTTATTATTTGATTATTAGTATCTTTCTTTCCGAAGATTGCCCATGCCACCTAAATTGTATAAACAAAGACTAACATAATGTATAAATTCCGGTTCTCCAGCTAGATATCCGCGCCGCTGTGGTGGACCTTTTTGTACGCCGCGCATTGTACTATGCTGCGTGGCGCAGGGTTGCGATCTTCAGACCCAACGAGTGGTTGGGTTGGTGCGCGGTTGGTGCGTGGCGAAAAAAGGGTTCGCCCTAGTTTCGCCGCGAGTGGAGAAGACGGAGTATCTTGTGCGAGCCCCTTTTTTCGCCGCGCACCATCAAAGTTTCGCGTTGCTGCGAATCAAGGCTTACCTAATCTGTCGATATTGATTCCGTACGAACGCCTGACAACTTTGGAATGCTCCATCGACGTGATTGTTCTGTATTGCCCGTTCAAAACAAACGATGAAAGGCAGAGCGCCTTGAACCTGAAATTTGGAAAATAGAATGGCACAGAAATGGTGCAGAAACAGTGCTCCTCATTCACTATCAATCACAAGAGACAGACTAGAGATAGAAACAAGACGGAGACACCACGAGAAAGGAAGAGAGCGAAAAACTTAAACGGACACCCGAATTACGAAACCGATTTACCTTGAGCACGTCGATCACACAGGACTGCATTCTATTGGCATCACATTCTTTCTTGCCGTGATTACAAGAGAAAGATCCGTCCTGAACCACATTACTTTAAAGCGAAATGCCGGCCGGTTTTTGAAACACATCGAGTAGACCAGCATTCTTATGCAGCTTATGCAAATGAACATAAATTGGAATAAATCATCGAGCTAAATTCGGGCAAATTAGCATAAATACGAAAGAATGCAGTTGTCCACGATGCGTTTCAAAAACGGGCCGGTATTTCGCTTTACCTAATATATGGATTCGTTGCGAATATTTATTGCTGAACTAGCTTGCATGAGAAAAAGTCCGAAAATAGCTACATATGACTGAAATTAAATCATATGGTGCCACTGTGATGTTACACAATTCCGGATGCTTCTAAGCAGCGAAGATATCATCTTTCGGTTTGTGGAAACATGTTTCGCGGCCAAAAACTGCGTGGGGTCCTGTTTGCACGGAATCTTGCCTCAATTTAGTTAATTCGTAGCAGTTTATTGGTTTCCACTTGTGACAACCTATTAAATTACACATGGGGCGAAAAACTCCGAATTTGAGCGATAGCTTCTGCGCCAAGAAAACGACCATTGAAGTTCCTACGCATGGACGGGAATACCCGTACCCGCCCACGCGCCGAGTTTTGTCAGCACTGACGAAAAAACACAGGCGCGACGACTGAACGAAAATGCGAAATCGACGCAGATGTAGATAATAGGGTGCGCGGCGACTTTACTTCATTTTTGGTTACCTTCTCGCCAAAGGGCTCTTAGTTCTCACAAGTGTCAGAGTACCCACGAGAACTGGAGAAAGTCGACAACAGGGCGAGGTGCGCAGCGAGGCGTAAGCGCAACTGACTTTTTTGCCGCGCCCGCTAAAATTTACGCGCAATAGAACGTACCCGAAGTATGCGTGCATTTCCCCACGGGACGAGTTCGAGTTCGAATTGCCCACGGTGTTGGTTGTAGATGGGCCCCAGCTGATTGGCAATGAATCTGAATATCAGAATTCATCATTTTATTGATAGCAGGCAACAAAAAAAACAAGAACAACAGCAGAAGCAATATATGAATATGAAGCAAACAAACAAAACTCACTTTTGGCAATAAGGACACAGTGCTTCGTACATGAGGGATATCTTCAGCGGTTTTTGTTGTCTTTTCAGCTGATCGCATTGGCGGGTGACACCGCAAGCTTGTGCTGACTGAAATGTAGTTCAGGAGTCAGTATCAACTGAGTGCCAACTGTGGGCCGCGCACGCGCAGACCTTTATTACAACATATATGGCACATATGCGGCACACATAGCGCATTGCCCAAAATTGTCTGACCTGTTGTGAGTCACACCACATATCTGGTGGAATATCACATTGTACTTGTGGTGGAGGTTGATATCCAGGGTGGGGACGCTGAGGGTAGTGTGTCTGAAGTAAGAAAGTAAAATAATAATAATAATACGTACGAACCCAGTGTTAATAGCATTTAGCCCAGGTTACGCTGCTCTATTGTCTTAAATATGAATACTTTATAAAGAGGAAGAATTCAAAAGCCAATTTCAGAAAGTGGTTTTGTGAGCACCCGCAATAATAAGGTCAACATAAAAGACTCCGACTGATCAAAACGTGAGATCGTTGTAGACAAAAGTGGTGCGCATGCAACGTGCAATCGCATACTACTACATATTAAAAATGACACGAGGGAGGACCAAAACTGAATGATAAATTTAAAAAAAATAATGATTTGTTGCTACTTGAACGTTTTTACCTGCTGTTGTTGAGGATGTGCGCGTGGCTATAAAAGTAAAGTGGAAATTGAAAAGTAACAGAAATAGGAATGGACAGAAATATTTGTGCCGGTGTGATTCAGTGCATGTATACACATACAAAAAAAAGGATAACGCATTATTATAACGCATGCACACTTCTCAAATAAATAGTTGAAAACTTACATCGTACCGACCAACAGAGTTCTGACCCTTAAGAATTTCTTATTTATACGGATCCCTTTGAGATTCGGACCCCTTTGAGAAGGGCATAATGCGAATATGAGAAGATTCGTACGTTGTAATTTGAAAGTACGTTTACCAAAAAAATCAGAACATTCTCAATATTCACCACCGCGTACCCAATTTTACTGATCAGATATTGAACATAAAGGTGTGTACACATAAAAGGGTACATTATGCATGTACTTTGTCAAACGCTTTGAATATATTAAGCACAAAGTACAGAGCATAATTTACCTGATACGCATTCACGGGCACACTGTTTCGATGTTGTTGTTGTTGTTGTTGTTGTTGTTGGGGGTAACGACTTCTGTAGTTGTAGTTTGCGTTGACCTAAAATTATAAAAAAAGTGTCAACCATGGCAAATTACTTTACAGCCAGTTTCGAGGGATATCACAAAGAACGCCTAAGCCTAAGCTTGTACCTATCCTATGGCCCCCACACCCTATCCGGCCTATCCCTTGCACCTGATGGACACCCTTTCCCCGCCTTAGGGTACATTTGTGCTCTTCGAAAAAGTTCACCGAGTCCCCAAATATCCAACACGTCTAACTCGAATCGTTAATCTCAATCGGACAAGCCAAATGCCCTGTGATCAATCTTTTCGACGACGGACGGAGAAGTAGAATTGACCCCTGACCATCTCTCTCTCTCTCTCTCTCTCTTTCTCTCTCTCTCTCTCTCTATCTCTCTCTCTCCTCATCCCTTCTAACCTCACTCTACTTCTCCCTCTTTCTCTTCCCTCGCGAGGAAGTGAAAGAGAGAGAGAGAGAGAGAAAACTTCACTTCGAAAAGGTCATTTCTCAGCAGTCCACAGCACCTGTTCACGGCTTAGCACCAGATTTTTTCCGACCCTTTTTGTGCAAAAAGTGAATGATTCAGTATGTGAGTTTGGCAAATTTATATGTGATCAGACCAGGATACGTTTCAATGAGAGAATATTCGTGTCTGTGCTCGGAAAAGGTTGTTGTAAGCGAACTCTCACAAAATCGGGAAAAAGGTTATACTGTTTAGAGGACTACGCTTCCTATGAGAAATCACTTGGCCGAGCACGCGAAGCAGTTTCTAAAGATCGAAAACATTCTATTATTACAGTCTATTATTACGTACTTTAGGCGATCATTTAAAGGGATAGGTTCATCTCAAATCACCTCTCTTTTTATTGTTTTTATTGATAATAGCACAAATATCATCTACAATGAAAATTAAATCAATCACAGAACAATACGACTCGCAGAAGAAGCTTCCTTTATTGGAAGCTAGTTGATCGGAAGCCAAAATCTAAACGCAAAAACTAACACCGTACACAGATCGCGCGGGCCAATGGCAATTAGCCAAGCTACAAACTACACTCGGCAGATCATTATCTTCCACGGTGTGGTATCATTTAATTCGGACTTGGCTAATTGCCACTAGCCCGCGAGATCTGTGTATGGTATTAGTTTTTAAGTTTAGATTTTGGCTTCCGATAAACTAGCTTCCAAGAAAGGAAGCTTCTTCTGCGAGGCGTACTGTTCTGTGATTGATTTAGTTTTCATTGTGAATGATATTTGTGCTATTATCAATAAAAACAATAAAAAGAGAGGTGATTTGAGATGAACCTATCCCCTTAATCCGACCAGTAATGAGAAACTATGAAATTGCGCCTTCGTTCTTGCACTTCGCATTCTTTTCCGTGCTTAGTACTTATCGGATGGTCAGTATAGCACTAACCCCAGTTGAGCTTAAACTAGACAGCTAATATATAACCAATTCCTAGCAGGTAACACTAAAGGTAATGCACGACTCTCACATTGCCACTACTTTCGGATTTGTACACTTGCGCGGTGCAAGTGTCGTGTGTCAAGTCAGCCGAGCCGTGTCAAGTCGTGTCAATTCAAGTATCAATTGCCGCGACAATTAAGACTGATAGTGGTAGTCAAGCGAAAAAATTTCTACGCGTCAAAGATTGCCGCAATATATTTAAAACATGACCGCAATGGCTGTCTACCCCTTCGAAGAACACAAACCAGCGGAATCAAATCTATATTTTTCACAGTGATCAACAGGGTGCATTCTTTCAACAAGACAGTGTTTTGAAATATGACACCTAACGGGAAAATGGCTGGCCAAAACGCACTTTTTGGACGTAACGAGGTCTAGGGCTGATGTACTATCAACTATCAGTGTCCGTGAACAATCATAAATAACCAAACAAGTCGTTATGAAGGGCATACATTGTATAAATGTATAAATATGACTTAACTATTAGTTCTAAAGTTATAAGCGTTCTAATTGTAAGGAATTAGGTTTCACTAGTTCTAAGGCATAGTTTAGTAGTATTGAAAACGAACCTATGCTATGCGTGCCTACCTATGTACATATAACAAGTCATGCACATGACATATACCCATGAGCATGAGATCTATGACCTACGCGGTATCATTTATTCTCTACAACAAGTAATCAAGCAAATGTAATTTACTGTAAAAAATTATTTAGGCCTGAGTTAATTCAATAAATGGAAACACACAAATAAAAAAAACTAACCATGCAAATATGCGTGTGTAAAAGCACCAGAATAAGGAGAAAACAAACAGGCTTGGACATATTGAATATTAACAAAGAATAGATAGGTCGGGTGGTATATGGTAATTCAGGGACCTTCAAATTAGAATATCCGAGACTTCCGGGTCCTAAGTCGGGTCAAAGGAAGAACCAGCAAAAGCTGGGAGGGCGGAGAGGGCAGATAGATAGAACATATGGGACCCTTGTGGGCGCCGGCTGGAATTTGGGGGCGGAGTCGGCGGGACACCGAAAAGCAGTTAGTTATCTACTTTAATGGTATCAAAGTTTGACATTTGGGAGAAGACTCCCGCTTTTACATAAAGATTTGGTTTACATCTGCCCAATCTGTCTTTTTGAGGGAGTCGTACTATGCTGTATGCTCGAAGATATTATACTACGTTTTATATTAATGGTATCATTTTTCGACACTTCAGTTGATGTTCTATCAAGGTTTATGATACTATTATTCATCGTTTATGGTTCAAATTCAAGAGTCAAAGAACTTTATATAATAATCTTTTACGCTACAAGAGCGTGCTTATTTATTCAAGGGTGGTTCAATAACCATATTAGTAGATGTTCAAATTTATGGAAAATGTTAGGAGAGAGAGATAGAGAGAGAGGGAGAGAGAGAGAGAATGAAGCACGCCGGTGGCCCACACTTAGACTGTGTCCGAAATTGGTGGGCCGCTGCTACACTTGGGCCCACCCCGTTTTTGTACACCAAAGATGCACGTCATACAATACCCAAACATCATTCAGGCAGAAAAAAATCTTCTTTTCCCTCGTTACTCATTGTCATTGGTTTCAAGTAAATTGGTTTTGGTAATGGAGTTTGGTCCCAAAAATCGGTGTGATTATTTCAGTCTACCATATTTCTGCACGAAACCTGAATATATAAAATATATCTCGTGCAGTTCCAATATACGGTAAATTTCCAGCACCGCGATACTATTTTACAGTTAATCGGAAGAGAATCATGAATTTGGCATAAATGCAACCGTTTAGCAAGTAGCCCGTAGCCCCCTAATGTGGCCCGTAACGAGTGTTCTTTGACCAACGTTGCAACATCGCGTCTGCGTCTCTGCCGAACAACGCCCTCTGAGAACACGCCTAAAGTGCGCCGCTAGTTTTGCCCTAGTATATAGGGCACTGAGTCACAATCCAACCGTTCACTTCGGTGAACATATACTAAAATTGGAACAATACAGAGAAGATTAGCATGGCCCCTGCGCAAGGATGACACGCAAATTCGTGAAGCGTTCCAAATTTTTTGTTTTGAAAATGAATGAATGAAAGGCAATGGATTTACAACACACATATACCGTGGTATTCTTTTCTGCCGGGTAATTATTTGCTATCTCAGAATGGTGTTTATTTATATTTATGAACCTGAAAAGAATCCTTTGTTAGCGCGATAGCGGTAACAAAGGATTCTTTCATCCGAGAGCCCTTTTTTCCAGTTTTTACCTAAGTTGTTTTGTGTTTTGTGAATAGCGAGTTGTTTGTAATGCATAATTTTTCATACTTCATGAGTGAACTTAAAAAAAAATTAAACATCTATAGTTAGTTCTGAAAAGTTGTGATATTGTAAGTCACCCAGTAATACAAAAATAGTCTCCAAATGTGTGTAGTGACTGAAAACAAAGAACGATCAAGTGGAGGTTGACCGCGTGCGGTTCATACGTCGTTACGCATTTATGTATAACGCACTCAAAACTAACGGTTATCTTACAATCGTTCGCACATTCTTGCGATAGATTAAATTTTTGGATCAGCGCGCCTGGGGTATCCGGGTGCGCTAGCAATGTTAGATGTTACAGATGGAGAAGTTATTTTGTTTAATGTGTATGTATGTAATTATTTTTCCACAGTAAACTGTAAAACGTGGCGCTCTCTATTCTATACATTATTACGGCCATCAATTGCATTTGCGATGCGAACAGTTTTCCCAAGACAACTAGAAATTATTTTCACGATTCATATAGCGTCCTCCGTGGATGTTCGTCATCGGAAGCGGAAATGTTGAACAATATTCAGACGAATAACTTGAACGTTTGCTGAATGGAAGAGACGAATTTGAAAACGGCCTCTCATACCCTTATTACTGGCGGACGCAGCCTTGGCGTAATTCTATAAAGTCGTGGTGCTCCACCATGCTAACGCTAAATTCTATTCCAATGGTTTTCATTGCGAATCATTTTGTTCGTAATAATAGAGACGCTTATATAGGTGTTTCCGGGTTCTGTGATGACAGAGTGCGTGACATTTGAGCACACTGTGTTACAGTACATAAATCCTTGTCAATTTTCCCACAGTATGAACTTTAATCTAGTAGACAGAGAGGCTTAAGAGAACCGATAACTTAATAACTTGAACTTTTCCTAAAAATTCTAAAGGGTTCAGTCTTCCCGACTTCTCCCTATACATATACAAACTCACTTGGTGTATCCGGAGACAGGGGAGCACCAGATTCGGGGCCTAATACCACCAATGCCGGCCTCTTCGGCAACTCGGCTGACGAACTTCACTACTGTCAAAGCAGTGCTTCAAATCTCAGAAAAGAATGGGTGCACTCACTGAAGCAAGTGGAGGAGATGTGAGTTCATGCAGGTAAGCTTCAGGTAGCGGTGGTTCTTTTTGTGAGTAAACAATGATTGGTGAGCACGAAGCACGAGATCTCAGGGGAGCTGTCCTGGGGTTGAGGTCTCCCAGGGAGGTGTCCTCCCCTGTGGACCCACAGGTCAGAGGGGAGAACAGGAGGACCGGTGCGGGCTCAGTTCTGGACCGGGCCGGCATTGATGGTTTTCTTAGGGTCCGGAACTTGGTGCTCCCTTGTCTCCGGATACAACAAGGTGAGTTTGTATATGGAGAAGTCGGGAAGCCTGAACCCTTTAGAATTTAAGGAAAAGGTAAAGTTATTTAGCGATCGGTTCTCACAAGTCTCGTTAGCCACTAGATTATGGTATCTTGCAGCAGTCAGCCTTGTGCCTGGGGCGTGTAATTAATAAGGATACGTTTTGTATTAATTATACGCTCTTACAAATATTCATTATGATACGCCCCGCTCTTATGTCCTTGTATGAAATATCGTTCATATCCTTGTATGAAATGTTGATGGCTTTTCTCTGTATTATCGGATCAGCTTCTCATTTTCTGCTTGTTTTTGCGAGAATAAACATTTTCAAAAAATGTGCCTTGCCTTGGTTGTTTCAAATCGCATACTATGTTTAGGTTTACGTACATCTGGATCAACCATAATTGGGTGAACTATGTGCTTTGAGCTTGAGCCACAAACTGCCATTTAAGAGATGATCGAAAATGTGTACACAACTACTTAGCGAGTAAGTGATCTGAAAGTAAATTATGGAAGTAAAGTATGGAGGTAAATCCGCGTGAACAGTGTTAGAAATTTAGAAAATTGCCCACCAATTCCTGAGTGAGTGTGGATTTTTGTCCAAAAATACAGTACGGTACCTGGACCTATTTATCTTTATTGATTTCTCAATTATATCGATTTTGCTGTATTTCTAAAATGATCAGCATCGCGCATCTTCTCTCTTGCGCCGGCAGATTTGTTTCAATGATGATCATTTACACAAGTAATTAAGAGAAGACTGATAAGCCAATTATCAGACCTTCTCTACAGGTCTGCAAACACTCTTCCCGGTCTGCGCTCTCCCTGAATCACACGCTCTCTGACTGAAGGCCTGATATTTGTCTATGTCTTTAGCACTCTGAAGTTGCAAAATAGAAAACGAAGTAGTTTCGGTGGGCATAGGCCCTATCAACTCAAGTGCCAAGCCTTCCGGTTCAAATTTTCAAGTTTACAAGTCTCACTTCGTATAATTAACCGTTTTATTGCTTAATTACTTAGTTAATTGCTCAATTATCAATTAGATTAAGTAGTAGTGGAAGTTATAGATATGTCCTTTTTTTTGCACAGAAAGAAAAGGAAAGAAATAATAGACCACCAACATGTGGAAAAGATTAGGATTGGCCGTATTGAGCCCGAGTACACATTGTTTGACAATTAGCCTCATTATTCGCCTTTTTTAATGTCGAATTTTTATAATGGAATCTAGATTTTTGGAGTAAATATTGATGTATTGACTCCAAACATCTAGTTATTCGTTTCTGTTTCACTCTTAGGCTGTTTAGCTTACTTTACATCTTTACTGTGTCCAACACCTAACATCAGCGTGAATATTGGCGAAACAATGTAGTCTATGTCTATGTATGCGTAAAACTTCTTTATGTCCTTACTCGCCCTACTGTATAACTTAATACCTTGTACCAGTTCGCAAAACTTCAGATGTTTTCAATATCGGTTCTACTCGGTCTCATTGTTTTAATTACATCATTAGAAGCCGTTACGAGAATAGCAGAAACGCCAGGTTTGTTCATAATCGTATAGAATAATAAGATACGAAATAAGGAAGGTAAGTATTTTTGGGTGACCAATTAACCGAACTGTAAAAAAAGCTTCACATCCTCAGTGAAAATAATAGAGTGCATCTACCTTGATCACTTCAGTTTGGCCACTTTTTTAAAAAAAAAAAAATCAATTTAAACCTTAACATAAGGACCTTTTTACGTAACTGTTAATCGAAAAAGGTAAAATATTTTAGGCCGTCTATGGTGTCACATCGGTGGTGAAAGGAGAGTGTATGACTACAGTCCGATGCAATGCGAACCAGGAGCTGAGGAATGTTTCAAATTTACCTGCAGTGGAGGACAATGTAAGCTTTTTCGATTTCATTTCATCTTTCACAAATGTCACTCAAAAAGCAACCGCAACGGATGGCGGTGCTGCCGCTCACTTATAGAGTGCCGCGCGCCGAAGTGGTGCCGCACAACAATCGTCTACTACTGTAAATTGATGGATTAATAGTTTGTTGTGCTGATTCTAGTAAATCACAAAAATCCCATATCTTTTCTAGACGACTTCACAGCTCGCGGATGCGGAGTTTCCGTTATCACAAAAGCAACAGGGTTGCGGAATGAAAGCTGTTTTCAGGTAATTTACTTACATTAATTTCATGATTTTGCGTAAACAGGGTAAGGTTGTAGCTGACCTTGGCGCGCCCAATTTGGCCCATAGGAAGCGCGAAAAGTGCCTGGCATATTTGTGACACACCAGCCACCCCCAAACCACGAATCTTCCCGATCGTATATAAATACTAACAATAAGACGGTGATCCTGTTTACTATTAATTAATTTCACTTCGCAGGCCATGTCCGTCTGCCAGTACTTGGGAGGCGTTAGTGAATGTGATGTCTGTGCCAACACCCATATGTGCAATGGTGGAATCAAAATCAATCGATATGCAATAATCATAACAATTCTTTTATTTTATCACCTTTGTTACTGAATTAGGCAGGTTATGTTATACTATCACCAACTAGATTAGTACCTAACGTCTGACATTGTACGTGCGTCACATGTGACGTCACAGGTGTCACCGAAAACACTTGTAAGGATGATTGAGTCCAACATATTGACAGATCTTCCTTTACACTTTTGTATTTGTATTCTTCATTCTTTTTTTAGTCCATGTGCGTAAGATTTCAGTTTATTAGCACTCGATTAGTATATTAAGACAAGCTGTTTAGCTAGATTATTCTATTCTACTTCTCATCGATATACAAGGCTGGCAAATGCGAGCCGGACACAACATTTATATAGTCCTAACGTTTAGTGCCCTATCAGTCCTGTAACACTGCATCTGTTTACTTTATATTTATTTTTTACAGATTTCGCACCAACGCATCTTTGTTTGTTCTCTCTATTTTCAGTTATTTTGTCGCTAAATACGGGAATATGTGCCTTATAGGATACGTCAAATGAATTGCTTAGTTTATCTATGTTTTGATATCGCTATATGTTGTAAACTATTTTTAAAAGCTGTTATCCGAACTTTACTTTATAACTAATTAATATTGCAACACAAAGGGCCAAACTATTTGCTTAAAAAAGCAGAACCACAAAACTCGCAAATCTAGATTTTATTAGTCCATTGCTTTCAAAAACACATAGATTCTGAAGGCCCAAAAAAGAGGCACAATCAAATTTTACAAAAAAAAAATACATCATTACCATACATTCAAAAATGCTAGTGATAAAGATAAAAACGTAAAATCATAAATAAAATGGGAACCCCGTTTTCAATCAGATTACGTGGTGGACAATAGCATCTTTTAACTTTACAACCATCAAAAAACTCAATAACTAAAACCTTTGCCTTGAATACAACGCGATAACCATACAAATGCTGGCATAAAAATAAATATGTTGAAGATAAAACTAAACCGTAAATAATTAGCAAAAATGGGCAAACGAAAGCTCTCAACACAAAATTAACATGTTTTGGCACAGGAAATACATAGTATAGTGTAATTTCACAAGCTTTACTTACTAAATATAACTTACAGGTAAATACATATAACAATACTATGTTACAGAAGTTAGTGTTTATCAATGAATATTAAACAACTTTGGCACAATCAAAATGAGCGGCGGAAATCATTGCAGGAGCTGCAGCTAGGGTAAAACTCATAGGGTCATAGGGTAGCTGGGGTAAAACTCCAAGGCCATCGAAAACTGCATAACAGCATAACGAACTCACTGAACTAGAAATTAAATAAGTAAAACGACCTCTGGACGGATTCAGAATTCATCTGATAAACTAAGCGCAAGAGCTAGTCATGTGTTACCACAAATCTTATGAAGGTTGAGAGATAGGCTTGGCTAAAAGATGTAGCAAAACAAGAATAAGCACCATCTGCGATGACACTCCCTAATATTGAACATCCTGATGATAAAGCAAAGCTTCGCACTATTTAACCACGTCACGTCAGGGTTAGGTTAGAAGTTCCCAAGCAAGGACTGAAAACCAAGGGGCGCTAATTTAGAGACAGGCAATGCTTTGAGATATTGTCAGTGGCGCCGTCGCTCAGTAAGTAGTACACATAATCTTGAAACGCCTAGGTGAAAGCCCAAAGAACACACACATTTCCAAAGACTATAAACTACAAAGTACAAACTTCACAGTATAGACTACAAGTTATCGACAAAGAACTCGCAGGGATGGTTCATTGCCATCCGGAAGCTCTGTCGACTGGCCGCCATGTCCTGGGGCATTTCGTCGAGCCGCACCGGGGGAGGATTGACACTGAGTGAAGAGGAGGGAGCAGGCGGGATGATCACATTACGACTGAAATAGGGACACATATTAATCATCCAGATAAACCTTAACCTAGTTAACCTCCATCGATGACTAGTGACAAATTCAATTCAATAGAGGATTTAAAGTTAACTGTCCACGGACTCAATAGAAGAAAACTGAAAATCGGTCTACTTTCGTGTAAAGAACTTGAAGTAAGTATTATCTTTCAACATATCGGTATCTTAATTAAATTCCCAAAAATCTTAAAGCGAAATACCGGCCGGTTTTTGAAACACGTTGAATACACCAGCATTCTCATACAACTTACGCCAATGAACATAGAATACAAAAATGCGTTTCAAAAACCGACCGGTATTTCGCTTTAATCCTAAAAACTCACTTCCTCCGATGTTCACTGCCCGACCCTGATCCCTCAGCTGATCCTCCACTGGCCTGACTATGCAAATCAGCAGCAGCTTGCCCCCTCGGCGGGAGTACGGCCCCGTAATGAGGGAATGGGGAGACCGGCATCGAGGCGTACCCAGACACCTACAAGAATAGACATTAACATGACAAATAAGTGAATATATATAAAAAAATTGCTTGAAATTTCTTTCTCACTTGTGCTGTGTAATAAAAAAAACCCCAACCCCCTACTGCTGCTTTTTCGAATCATACCAGCATGACCACGACAAACGTGGACAAATAATAATAATTCTAAACAAAATTAATCGAATCATAATTTCTTGCATAGCGAACATTGAACAAAACAAACACTTCTAGTTTTTAGCTGTATAAACAGAAAAGCAATTGTTTCCCTCTAAATGTTCCGTTTTGTTCGCCCCTTTATCCTTATAAAGTTGAGCTTTTGCTTGGCCCCACATAGAACAAACGCGATGTTTCTGCATCCACTTATAAATTCTGCCGGAGTGAAATCGACTAATTGTTAGTTGCAGACTGCATGAAGTTCTGCTTGAAGGTACAAACATACCAACTAAATGACTTCAAAAATCAAAACAAAAATACAACTTTCAGATTAGAATGCCAAGCCAATTCAGCTTTTACATGCAATCGATCCTAGCTGTTTGCACAGTTCGGCACTCGAATATTCAACAAATCTATACTAATTTTCTACTCTTCCCCACCTTTTTCTATATGCATGAGCCAAGTTTTAAAGTCATTTGCATATCAACTTCAACAATTTAAACCGTCGAAGCCAAATAAATGTTTGTTCAGAGAACCTTACCACCCATTACTAAATACCCAACACAAGCCCCAACAAAATCCATGCTCTATCCATGCCAAAGCAAACACAAAAACTAAAACAACTAATATTTATTATTATTAAAAAATAAGTCAAAATGTACAAAAAAAAGACGCACACACGCACATATACAATCTCAGGTTAAACTCAAAGCATAAGACAGAAATAAAGTGAAATGCTGTGACTTATTATGGTAGGCATCAAAATTCCATTACGGTAACATGCTCGGATTGTTATATTAAAATTTACGCAACCTAAAACCACTTTTTAAGTGAAAGTTTAAAAAAAGGTACCAATCCGAGACAAATTACCACTAACACCTAAAATCAATAACGTAATCAAATAAACTCCAACAGGCACATAACAAACTCGAGCTAAAAGTAGTGTGAAACAATAAAAAACAACAAAAATGAGTATTATGAGCAATTTGTTCAGGAAAAAAGAAAGAAATGAAAGATGCTCTTCCAATACACTATTATAAAAAGTTAGCGTTAGCACTTATTAGTATCATTAAGTCTTTAATTACTTATTATTATACTTAAGTTAATGCCTCGTCCCCTAAAATGAGACGACAAAATCACAAAATATATATCAGGTAAGCCTATTTGGATTGCTTGCTCAAATACCAATGAATCATATTCACTAATTGTAAGCTCTTTCTTAAAATCCCTTTTGGTGCTGTTAATTTTCCTAATTCTGGAAATGTTGAGATATATTAGTGCAACTTCACAGAAGCTTTATATAAAAGGCCTTACTTACAATTAGGTAGGTCATAGTCACAGGTCACAGGCCTTTCGTCTACATATTCAACGCACAATGCATTAGACTAATGTTCAATTAGCTCGAGTTGGCAATGTTAACAGGAAAATTTGCATGCAGTTCACAGAAGGCACACACACAACATTCAGACAACAAAACCATACTACAGAACTACAGTAACATTGAGCCGACTGGCGGGCAACTCTGAAAACGTGCGAAAGGCATGACGAACATTTGGCAGCATTGGCACTACGTGCGCACCTCCTCAGTTCTAACATAAGGCACACCTATCCAGAATCTCACTGGCTAGCCTGCGCAACAAGTATAATAGTCTAAGATTCATAGAGGGAGCTAAGACAGGAGAGGGGCTTCTGATATCGAGGAATACCACAAGCATACAACAACAACTTATACAACTGCATGCTAGCTTCTTCAAAGCATAAAGGCACATACTAAAGCAAAAAAAAAAATTGAGCAATAAGCAAATGAGCATGCGAAAAGAAAAATCTCACAAAGCTTTACAAAACAAAAATAAGACGACAGACATGCAGAGTGGAGTGCAGAAGCAGAATCAGTGCAGCAGACGTACAGCGTGCAACAACGGAACTCTTTTCATTGTGCTGATTTTATATTCAAACGATATTTACTGCGACTTTTCCCGAACCTCCTGAATTAGCCTTCTTTTAGCATTGACTTTCTTGTAATATTATAAAATTGGTATTTGAGCAGACAAACCAAAAAAAAAATCAAAAACGAAAACGCCCTAAGCAGTATTTCCATTCCAGTAAACCGGATTAACAAGTGTAACGAAATGTAAGTAAAAAAGTAAAATGCTGATTAAGCTCCTGATTTGAGGTCACAATTTGTTAGCCTTCCTGTACCGTATACATGCGACATACGCCAAAGGCCTAGGTGGAAAACTAGAGACTACAAACTACAATGATAAGTCTAGATATCCATCACGTATAAACTAGTTCCCTGATGCTGGGCGTGTCTTACCATGGAATTTGCCATCTGTGGCGGTTTTTGGCCGCCCGGCGGCGGGATGACCGTCTGTCCGGCAGTCCATTGCCATTGTTGCGGCGGACCCGACGTCGCAGCCTTTAACTCCTCCGGGTGGGCGCGGTAGCGAGCAAATTCTACAAAATTACAGTTTAGCTATGTGAAACAAAAGAAAAAAATCTAACAAAGGTAGATCACAATACTACAAAAAAAGTAGGGAGAGGAAGTCCCATCTACGCTGAAGCTTCTGAAGCATATACAAAAAGCAGCGAATCACATTGCAGAAATTAGTCAATACATGCCACAAAACAGCGCTTCAGTCTCTTGATCGACAGGTAAACATGAATTACAAAAAGAAGTACTCACCCGCGCACTCCTCACCCAACACATAGTAGCACTGCTCTGTGAATGTAATCTTATTCACAACGTGGGCAATGTACTTGAGCTTGAGTAGGTCGGCCGCGTACTTCCTTCCGTCTTTCCTCTCGCGCAGGCCATCAACATGGTCGAGCAACCAGTCGACTAGGTCAGAACCTGAAAATAACTGCCATCAGAATATGTACCTCCCAAAAAACTCTACAATATAGTCAGATTAGTAATCTATTAACATAAGACAAGAAGCTTCCCGTGTTACAAGTTACAGGTTGGGGGAATATTCTCATATCAAACAACGCACCCAAAAAGGACATTGGTATCGGAATCTTTAGCCACGTCCGATTTTTAATGTCCAAACCGCTTCCAGGCATCGCCATCACCTCCACCACCTGGAATTTGTAACAGTATAGTACGGGACGAGACAGACACATAGCACAAAACACCCCGCCAAATGCAGACGACCATCAGCGAAGTGCAGACCACCGTCACCCTTCTGGTGGTCCCTTCGTCAACCTCCCGAAAAAAATGTCAAAGCCCAATCCGTAACGCATTTTATTCAAATTAGTCTCAATCACCTCCGGCCGAAGTAGGCCGAAGGCATGCACCACCTCCCCAAAAAAATTTGAGATGTGGACCTAATTTATGCCCTGGACAGACATACCAACATGGTGTAGTAAAATCACTAAATAATATATTCGATCAATAAATCAATCAATATCCAACCTTCTTCCTATCAGCGTGCAAGTCTAATCGTATTCCAGTGATCACTGTCCCTTGTCCCCCATTGCTCCCACTTGTCACCGTTGAACTACTCGGGGGGCGCATCGCATGTCCATACTCTCCCGGAATGGGAGTCGGAGCTCCTTCGGAACCTAAAATCAGTTTACACAAATAAACTAAATGAGTAAATGAGCACACATACAGTACACATAGCTGGCGATCGATGGACAGGCATAGAGAGAGAGAGAGAGGGGGAGAGAGAGCGTATAGAAAAAAGACAGAGAGAGAGAGAGAACAGAGACACGAGAGAGAGAGAGAAAAGAAAAGTGAGACAAATGGAGCAGAGCTTGGAAGAGAGCTAGTGAATAAACCCGCATACCTTCCGTAATGCTAGGCATCCCTCGCATCGCATTCGTATGCTGGATCCAGGCTTGCGTGTCAATCGGTCGTACAGGTTCGTCCAACCTGAAATTATCATATGAAAATATTCCCCTTTCATTCAAAATTCCCTTTTCAAGTGAATGCGTCAGAAATGACACCTCGAGTGTAGTATAATAATTAAAAATAATTTATTACGAACAAAGACAATCGAAGAAAGCAATGTAACGTGCAGTTTTAAATTAGCACTACTACTATTCATCCATCCCAACTACGACTTACCGATGTCGGGGTACGGTAAAGCAATTCTTCGGTCCATTCTCGAAGCACTTTGCCACCGTCAACTTTATCGGTCCTTTCCGGGCAACAGCGTCCCTAAATGGGAACTGATTAAACACCACTTTAACTCGCCAACAACCGCAACCCGGACCAACACTCAATAAAGATCCAGTGTCAGGCTTGGTTCACAGAAAATCGATATAGTAAATATCCATTATAACCCAATATTTCGAACTCAGAAGCTCTACACAGAATCTGCGCAGGGAATTCACTGACGCTAAACAACCGACTGACTCAAACGCACGCGACGCGTCACTTACCTCAGCACGTCAACAGCCTGATCGTTGGTGAAGTTGTCAAAGGCAATGTCGTTGACTTGGAGAATCATATCGCCGGCTTCAATTCGACCGTCCAATGCCACTGCGCCGCCTAGAAAAAAGCAACTATGGATGACGTTACACACTGACCGGTTATCCTTTGACAAACTCTAATACTACATAAAGTGCAAATACGTGTCGCAGTTTACGCGACGGAATTATGTGCATTTATAAGTAAATAAGTGAATCTTTCAGCTAACCTTTCATAATATTTGCCACATAGATGCCATTATCTCCCCTGGCAGAACTCTGGCCGACAATGGAAATTCCGAGGAAGTTGACCGTGTCCATGTTCAGAGTCACTGTGATCACATCCAGAGACATCGATGACTCGGTGATCGAGGAGAAGGACGACGCTCTGGAAAACGAATCAATAATTAGCGGGAACATTAAAGCGACATGACACGTGGGTTCTTAAAAGAAACTGATGATCCAACAAGGCTTCAAGGGTACACTCAAATCTCAAAACATTTCTACACTTTCCATCGATCATCGATGTTAGAGACCAATTATTAACCTGTTCGTTGCGGAAAAGCATTTCCAATTAAACATCAAGTTCTTCACTTTTTTTCTCGACCAAATCCAGTAATCCAATAGTGTACAAATCACAAAATACGGTTGGGTAGTTGTGTCCCATTGTAAGCTAGCGAAGCAGTTCAGATATGTAAAAACCTAACCTGCTCGGCCTCCTATACTGTCTTCTGCTCCTCCGTTTCCTTGCCATATTCTCATGTTGTCGTGAAACTGACGTAAAGTCGGTGGTCGTCGAGCCCCTGAACGAACATCGAATTAAACTACAGTCCGACCATTTTCAGTGTGAACATAAGATCTCTTTCAATTAGTTGACTACCCAACGCTACGTTATGCTACTACCCACGTACGCTACTACAGTATATACAATGAAAATTCTCTTCAGGACATCCTTTTGACATTACATATGGGTTGTGCACTTCATAAAATGAGTAACTAAGTATGCCTTATTCTCTGTGCGCTAATCATTCGGTAATAGTCCTCAGAGGTTGACGTCGTGGAATAAGTTCTGGTATCAGTGGTATCGCTCGTGCTGTCATCCGTTATCTCACTCGAACCACCGCGAATAGCACGAGTGGACATAGTGGAAGTTCAATGATAGAACGACCAAGAGTAACTGTGAATTTCAGTACAGTAGTATGAGGTTACTAATTATTAGAACGACTGAAATGCAAAATGAGGCAAATTGATTGTAAGAAAGAATCACGGCTGAAACAGAAAAAAAAAATATTTTTTAAAGAAATTTGTAAAGTACAAAGACCATGGCGTATTATAAATCATCACGAAACCTTTTAATACATTAATTTTTAAATGTTCAATCTATATCAAAGTCTGAGGAGAGAATTCATCGGACTATGGGAGAACAAACTAGCATGGGGCAAAGGACGAGCAAGATACAAAAGAGGGCAAAAAGAGCCTCATAAGTCATAAGGACGCATGTGACGCTTAGGGGTCATTAATCAAACAAAGGGATTACTATATCGGAAACATGAGATAGAGTTCACTAAACCTAGAAACAAGAACTTTGTATGAAATTTTTCGATGAACAGAGTAAGTTAAGTATTGTAAGCAAAAAATATATGGAGCTTGACAACATAATATGACATAACTTTGATAGATAAAAAATTGGTAGTAATTATACAAAGAGGATACAGCAATTGGTTTTCCAAGTATGCCGAAAATTTACCGTATTTTGGAACTACGAGAATATTTTTTTAATTTTTCATCTTACATATGCAGGTTTCGTGCAAAAATACGGTAGTATAGAGGTATTGACAGAAACACCGACTTTTTTCGGGATGCTTGGAAACCCCATGATACTGCAAAACTGATTCTTATTGCAAATTCGAACAGGATCTCTACGAAGTGCAAATTGTGTAAACTACAAGCTTAAGATAAAAAAAAACGATACCCGGTTGGTTATCAAATGCGAAATTTTAAGTTCGTAATAAATGTTATGTTACGTTATGTTATGATTCTACATTCTCTAATTTATCAGCATAACGCTTGCACGCAGATAAGTGTCACTCACCTATCGTCTTCATCCGAGAACACCCTCGCGTCACTCTCAGATCCCAACGTCGACTCCGGCTCAAATCGTCTCGCAGCACCACGATGGCCTAAAATATGAATGTATTAGTTGATAGTTTATAATATAATATGTACCTTTTATGCTCCGCAACAATTGGATATCCCTCCCAAGATATGTAAACTCCGAGTAAAGCATACAACACAAACCTATTAGATAGAAGCTCGCATCCGCACTCAGCTCACTGGTGAGTGAGAGGTGGCTGGTTCGATGCAGGAACCCAATAAGATGACGACGTGCAGATGCATCAGGTGCAGCATCGCGTGTCGCCGATGCGACACTTGTCGTATGACTGCCCATATAGGGACGTGGACCGCGTCGAGATGGCGCTGACATGCAAGACAGTGCAGAGGAGGTGGAGGGACCCATTGCTCCATCCTCACCTCCCTCATGTTCATAAAGAGGAGGCAGGATATTAGCCTCCACTTGGGTCATTGTTCGAGAAAGTGGTCGAGCAGATGGTTGCAAGAATTGGTAGTTACGTCGACGGGTTGATGGAACCTTGGGAGCAGGCTGCAGCAGTGTAATTGGCTCCTTACCGTTTTCTTTGTCTTCAAGTGTGATAGCGGGAATTGAGATTGAAGGGCCAGCTGCTTCTTCATCAACTACGACGGGCTCCTGAAGATCTCTGATAGACTCGTCAGCTTTGTCAGAGTTATTCAGAAGAACTTCCTCGTCGGAAATTTTTATCTTTTGCCTCTTTAACAGTTCTGTAGGCTGACGCTTTCTTGACTCTGGAGTGGCTCTTCTAACAATTATTGATGGGGTGCTCGGTGTGGTCAATGGTTCCAGAGGACACAACACGATCTCTTCAGCTCCAAACTTAAATTTCTCTTCTTTCGATTTTGGGGGCGGACGACGTTTTGGTTTGTTGCGTTTCTTTTCAGTTTCTTCCAAAGGAGGCTCTTCCTTTTTGACTTTCTTCACGGAGCTGCGCGTTGCCTTTTCAGAGGAGCCTTCTATGGGTGATGCTGGTCTTGACTTGACGGTACGGCCAATGTCTTGAAGGGCATCAGTCACGCGCTCACGACGGCTCCGTATTACTTTGTCGGAGTTTGTGGAATCAGTTTGACTATTCTGTCCGTATTTCTTGTCGATGGTCTTTGCCGAGGATACAGAAGGTGTTGGACCAGGGTTAGGGTGACAATTTGCACTTTCAGAATCGACAATAGAATTGTCCAAGTTAGATAATTTTTGTTCAGTATCCGATTGTACGGCTGGCTTCGTTTTCGTTTTCTCCAAGGATTGTAGGGGTGACGGTGGGCGATTACGGCTTCCGACTGCGAATTCCTTTAAAGCATCAAATGCCTTCGCTCGTTTTGACTTTTGTGGTTGGTGACGGTCAATTGGAGGTGAATCAATAGTGAATGCAGTACGGTCATCAAAGTCGTGAATTTGATGAGACCTCCCACGATGCAGCCGTCGTCCAGTTGGAGGTGCAGCACTGATTAGACTCTCTGTCGATTCCTTGGACATAATTGCCATCATTTTGTCCATATCTCCCATTGACAGCCGCTTGTTTTTAGCTAGCGTGTCCACGCTTAATGAGCCCTCCGACGGTCTCTTTTTCAGTGTTCCTGCTGGTAATGGAGTCGGCGGCTGTTTCTTACGCCTAAGAAGTGCATCGAAATCCACTACTCCGGACGAACGCTTCACACTACCTGGCCGCGACGGAATAGAAAAATCGGTAGTGTCCTTTGAGAAAGTGCTATCGGCCGCTGATCGTTCGCTAAGTCGCCGCCTGAGCATGAGCATCGGCTTAGCCAACGGGGAAGCTCCGCCAAGTGCAACCACTCTTCCCTTCTTTCCATCTTCTCCACTAGCACTAGCAACGT
The DNA here is from genome assembly GCA_036852015.1 of Pelodera strongyloides. Lineage (NCBI taxonomy): Eukaryota > Metazoa > Nematoda > Chromadorea > Rhabditida > Rhabditidae > Pelodera > Pelodera strongyloides. Next base: position 136,181 of record JAANDG010000188.1, read on the forward strand.
TCGCCCGTTCCTTTTCTTCTGACTTTGCAAAGATATTATGCAGGTATCTGGTGCTTGTGAGCGTGCGCGCAAATCGTTTCTTTTCATTAGATCCTCGTTTGGGATTCACGTCGTCGCTATCAATTATCATTGGTTCCGGTTCGGCTAGTGGTGGGGTACGTTCGTGCACCAATGACGGCATGAAAGTACGTTCCATACGGCTGACAATCTGCGCGACGCGGCTCTTTTGCGGCGATCCAAGCGTGGCGCTGCGACGATGTGAGTCGTGAAGCAAATCACGAAAGAATGATGGGCTCGATGGTCGGTCGGATGTAGAACGGCCCGATAGCGAACGGGTCCGACTCGAACCGTCGGGTTGCAAATAGCTCACATCAGTCATAATCAAGGTTTAAGTGAAATATGTACGAATATAGTTGGAAAGTCCAAAAAATACTTGGAAAAGTCCCGGACTAGTAGGTAGAAATAAACTAGCAGAGTAGCGCAATATGCAACTAGCAGTAGTAATAGTTCATATCGCCAGAAAAGCGATAGAATAGATTGAAACAAAGGGTAGGAGAGTAACTGAAAACCACAAAATTTACATCGACAAAAAAAATGAACGGGAGAAAAACACAAGAGCATCATAAAATGGGGTGCAATAAATCTCAAGAAGGAAGATAATTAATTAGAGGTTGATGAGAGTCCGAAGACAAGAAGAAAACTAGAAAACGTGCACATATATCAGAACCGAGAGGGATGCGCAGTTGTTGAGCTCAAGAAGATGAAGAAGCGAGTGCCGCACACACACACACAATTTATTACCCTCATCCCAACTGACGCGCTAAACTTCATAAGTGCCTGGCGTATATTCGAAGAGACAAGACAGGACATAACAAAATGGAAATGAAAGGCTCCGCAAAAAGCAACAGCAAAATACGCCATATGCCCAAAGTAAGAAGAAGAGTGTTTCATTTGGAACACTTGCCATTATACCAGTCCTTTACTAATATAGAATTTATAACTCGCTCCAAGTAAAAAGCCACACACTAAACATGTATTAATAGATAATAACTTAAAATACATTTTGCGGAATATTTCCAGCCCAAACAGTAAGCATCATATGTTATCTGTCTGACTTTGACTTGGCTGTAACAGATCCTTTGAGTGCTCTCATAACTTAAATTGTGTGTTTTACAGTGGCTACAAACAAATAGAAAACGGAGCTCAAGAGTCAAAAATAGGCAGTTGGTTTGAAAACGATCATTTCCATTTTTTTAAACCATTGTGAATGAAAAAAAAGATAAATAAACAATATCGAGAAACTGTCCAAAAATAACTCCCCGGTCAGAGCAAAAGCAAAACTCATCACTTTCCCATGATATAGCAAATATTAGTGAAAAGATGTGCAAACTTAAGAGACCGCATAGAATCCGCTGCAAGATTAAAATTAAAATAAAAGTTTTTATAATATCCTCTTTTCCCAAAAAGTTTTATAAGAAAGGCGAAGGGCATCGCATAGTGAACACTTACAGCAGACATACGATGCAGAAACAGAAATATGCACAGTAAAAAGTATAAATCAATCTTTAGTAACTCTGACAATAGTGACAATTCTGCTGACTAATTCGTAGACGTTAGTAACTAGTAACTACATACTTCACTACGTAGCTACTAGTTATAGTTACTAACGTCTTACGAATTAGTCTAGCAGAACTTCTACACTGTGACGCGAGCAACGAGCAGCACATACTCATAATCATAAAAGAAAGGATTCAACATCTTTACATCCAATCAAAAACAAATAAAATCAGATCTCATCCATAACGCAAGAGGAAATTCAAACAAATGAAGGGACAACATTTGCATACGCTATCAGCAGAGAATCACAGATAGGTAGAAGAGAGAAAGGCGCCTCAGAAACAGAAAAGATGATTTCTTTCCCCATATTCTCAACATACACTCTGTTGCTGTCTGTGTGTGTGCATACTCAGGTCTCTCTCAAGCACAAGGCGAAGGCCTACAAAACCCGGTCACATCGGAAGAAAAGGGAAGGAAGCAGGGGAAAGAACCTTCGAGATTAGTGATTACAGTGATACGACGGGGATAATGGAAATCCGGAAATCAATGCAAAAACCATTAGCGGGAGATAAATATTTGGTGACCATCGTCACGTGCACTTGCACCAGTATCAACTAATAAAAAATTTGTAAACTAAACTAAACGCAAGACTCTAGTCAAATCATAGTCACAATAAAGTCAGGGTCTTTTCGCTCGAAACTCACTTCATGCACACTAGTGTTTTGCAAAAAGACGTTCTCTTAAAGCGAAATACCGGCCGGTTTTTGAAACGCACCGTGGGAAACTAAATTATCACGTATTTATGATAATTTACTCGATTTTAGCTCGTTTTTTTACGATAATTTATGTTCATTTGCATAAGCTGCAGAATGCTGGTGTACTCGATGTGTTTCAAAAACCGGCCGGTCTTTCACTTTAAAGTAAGCTGAATCTCCAGACCAAACAAAATTTGTCCGCGAGAACGTCGTACAACAAAGGTTAAAGCACAAAATCACAAAATGACAACAGAATCGTTGCTAAATGCATAAACTTGAAAGTTTTTTGTTGCGATTTGAGATCAAGGCGGTTTGGTCAAAGACGATAGGTCGGAGATAGGAGATAGAGGATACTCAAGAGTTTGGAGGGCATCCACAGTGTCCACAATCTCAAACCAACACCACAGCACCAACGACGACGTCAACAACTCGAGAGACAACGACATGAATGAAGGTGGTTGGGGAAAGCCTATTCAAACTACACATACATGTAGGTAGATAGGACTAGAGTGCAACATACATGTTTGTGTGAAAAGCAGACACGTAGTGATTTGAGTAAACTAAAAAAAATGAGAATGATTTTTTTTTATAAAATACAAGAATGAAACAACGAAAGTGATTGGGGAATGCCCACTCAAACAATTCAAAATACACGTGCATCGTATGTAAGTTACATAAAAATGTGAGAAAAAATATCTATAGAGTGAGCGGATAGAGACAGATGTGAGAAATTTACACACATCAAAGACGCAATAACCAACGTGTAAGAAGCTATAACCAACAGATATCGACTACACGTCTCATCGACGGTGGCACCGGTGGCTACTTAGCCTTTACACATATACCACGAATAAAGTGTTAAAGCGAAATGCTAGCCCCTTTGGAAAATTTGCATATGATAAGCAAATCCTATGTATCCTATGCTAATTTTGTACGATCGTCCACGGCAATCGTACAAAATTAGCGTAGGATACATAGGATTTGCTTATCATATGCAAATTTTCCAAAGGGGCTAGCATTTCGCTTTAAAGGATCGCAGTCACTACAAAATCATCGTTTTTCTTCGAGTTTACTTGTATTTAGTAAAGAATAGAGACAAATACTTTACCAAAACCGAATAATTTGAATTCCAACTCAGGGAGTGAACAAGTAGAAAAGTAGTTCTGGAGGAGCTGGCATTTCGCTTCCCGATCGGGATTATGCAAATTATTTCGGCATTTTTTCCAAAGGAGCTGGCATTTCGCTTTAACGACCGCAGGATCACGAAACGTGTTCATACAGCTGCTTCCCGATCGGGATTATGCAAATTATTTCGTCCACGGCTATCGCGCAAAATTAGCATAGGATACATAGGATTTGCTTATCATATGCAAATTTTCCAAAGGAGCTGGCATTTCGCTTTAACGACCGCAGGATCACGAAACGTGTTCATACAGCTGCTTCCCGATCGGGATTATGCAAATTATTTCGGCAAATATCTGCATATTATATCTTTACATATACTGCAAGGGTCTGCAGGCATATCACTATCACTACACGTTTCATAATCCCGCGGTAGTTAAGTAGAACTACTTCTCTACTTGTTCATTCCCTGAGTTGAAATTCAAATTATTAATTATTAGGTTTTGTTAAAGTATTTTTCTTTATTCTTTACTAAATACAAGTAAACTCGAAGCAAAATGATGATTTTGTAGTGACTGCGATCCTTTAAGATCGCCCTAATTATGCTGCCTTCACTTTTTAACTTACGTAACATACATGCCAATACACATCTGACCGAATAAAGTTCAAAAGAACAGTGTCGATATTGGTATTTCAGAATCGAAATGAAATCAAACAAGTTCTGCATACAACATCTAGAGATCATGCCACGGTGTTCAACGTTCTCAGATCAGTGTTGCCCACCCCTAAGTCTTGTCAGCTCAAAAGCACAAGTTGCCATGTTATTTGCTAGTGAACAACTTATATCCAATCAAAACAGAGCCCACCTCTTCTCAATCTCACTCAACTACGGTACTCCAAAGGATTCTAACGATGGGGATGCAGGTGCAAAATGTGTTGATTCTGTACATACACAACACAGTGTTGTCTTGTTCACTAACTCTTTTTGCAAAAGGAGATAATCTCGAAATGCTCAAGAAACAAAAGAAAAGTGTGAAGAGAAGAGGAAAAAAAAACATTTTGACAGGAAAAGTAAATAAAATGCGTTAGTGAAGTTGACAATAAAGCACTTGATGATTGGTAGTTAATCACTAACGAGATAACGTTGGCTACACTATAGGAAACAACAGTGTTGAAGAGTGGATGCCAAATAATATTCACGGGGACGCATTCTTTAACAAGCACAAATCTCCTTATAATCACTCATAATACTATAATATATAGTAAAACATATCAATAGTAAAATAGAGAAACAAACAGAGCAACAACCAAGCGAAGAACAAATATAAAAAAAAAAACTAAAAAAAAAGATTAATATATAAAATAATTTAATGTCAAGTGCCAAAAAGTGTCCAAGCCAAGTGATCATAAACCTCAGCAGATACCCAAAGCATATGTGTGTGAAATGTCAAAATCGCCAGTCAAAATGTGATGTAAAGAATCAAAGACAAAAAGAAGCGAGAGAAGAATTTGACATTTGCAGGCCGAGAATTTAGAACTTTTGATGGTTAAAAAACTTTTTGGATTCCAAATTTTCAAAATATTATAAACATTAGCAGGAGAGTCATTACGATTACAAATGTGCTGCTTCGGGTTATAACCCAACTGAGGATGAGGACACCAGTGCCGACACAGTGATACGTATAACAAATACATATAAGTGATTTGAAGGCTTGAAGGCAGATACCCGAATTGCAAAACACAAAAAAATAAGGTTAGATTATACGACAATATTAAATCATAGTATGAAGTGCGAAGTGCGAAGAAATATTAAGAATCATAAGTGGCCCAAAAATAAGCACACTAACAGATAAACAAAAAAAATTGAAACCCGGTTCGTACCTAAAAGCAGAAGCACCGCGAATCTCAGTTGGCTTTACACAAAAAGGCAATCATTTCAAATGTGCCCGGATGGCTCAATTGGCGCTGTTTTGGAGCCACAAAGAGTGAGAGAGAAACGTTTAACACCGATCAACCCAAAGGACATTAGCACCTATAAAGAAAGAAGAAAGGCCGAAAGGAAGAAGGCAGAGATTCTGAGAATGTCAATGGAAATCATTTAGAAGGCCAAGGCATCTAATACCGAAACACACACAATTTCTACCTTACACGCTTAAAATCTCTACATAATATTGCAAAAAATATTCTCATTTCTCGGTGACTCCAAAACAACTACCGTATTATATATTCCGATATTCCTTACCAAGAGAAACCACTTTCAAGCATTCCAAAAATGCACACAAATTAGAAATTAAAATAATAGCTGGGACCAACACAATCTAAACAAAATAACGAAATCCGGCACGCTTGGCGCCACTGAACCCAAGAAAATCATCAAATCAGGTGCCATGTGCCATCGGAATCAAATCCGATGGAAAGATAAATAGATGGAATGATAAAAGAAAGCCGCTTTCCCCATCCCGCTGATACTCAAATATATCGAATCAATCCAACCACACACACATGATGAATGTGAACAGATGTATCATACAGAACACTAATCAAATAAAACCAATCAAATAATGGACAAATGAAGTAATACAAGTATATATTCAATATACACTCAAACTGTTTGGCATTGTATACGAGAATTCCCCACCACATGGCCCACACATACAGTAAAATACATAATTCCACTGATAAAAGGTATATGTCAGGTAAAGCACGATTATAGGGCTGAGGGTCGAAACGCAATTTATACTACAAAATAAACGAATGATGAACTATTTGCTTTATGGGCAGAATTGGTTGCAGAATACGGAAATATATATTTGAAAGCTTCGCACTCAAAACTGAATTACAAATATATGTTTTCAGTTATTATTTACATGGATTGCTGTCGAAAGTAGGAGCATTCACAACCTGCACTGCTATCAAAACAATCAATACCTTTTGTGGAAAAACATTGTAGCGTAATACATAAATACTTTGTTTTACCTAGACTTATTGAAACATAGTGTTACAATTGGGAAACAGGCTTTTGGACAACAAAACTACGTTGAACGTTGAATCCAACAAAATCGTCAACCCTCATACACAGATCACACACGCACCCACGTGAAAACCCACACTCCCACAATACGTATTACGCGTACAATATCATAATCAGAACATTTAGCTTAAGTTGATATCTATCAATAAGAGTGAGAAAAAAAAAGATGTTTATCCCGGAGAGGCTACAGATCCGACTCAACCCGAAACACTTGAAAATCTTGCACGGGGTGCGCGCAGCACTCCAAATCACGAGTTTCCAACCGCAACCACGTTATCCTATCAATTCTTAACGTCAGTTGGCATAAAATGACGAAGTGATCCGGAAACCCAGTCATTATGTATGATCTCATCAGAGAAAAGAAACCTTGTCTTACGCAAATCTCTAATATCACAAAGTACAAAGGAGGGTGGAGTTTTCTACCACAAGCAGAAAACTGTCCACTCTCACAAAATATGGGATTATGGGCCGCGCGCATGCTTTCTTCAGATTGCGAAAAAGAATCAAAATACAGCTAGAAACAGGAAAATGGGAAAGTTTTCCACGAAACATAAGCATGGGACGCGTTCTTTCCTTTGCATTGCATGTGATGTGACAAGTGTCAGAATACCAAAATGTCCAGTCCTAAGGTGTCACATAGTTAGATGGCGCCGTATTTCAGTAAATATTCTAGGTTCTAATAATGAAGCAAGTATTATAAGGAGATAGACTATAAATAATTCTCTGACGACATGTGGCTTTGATGCATCGTAAAATAGCAATCGCAACGCTAAATAAAACCACAAAGACGGATTATGTTCACGTTCACACTCACACACAGCAAGAAAGCAACATACTAGACTAGAGCCAATAAAATGCTAAATGTAATTTGGAAAATGGAGAATAATCACACTTTACGGACAAAGGTATAGTAGTTAGTTCATAAGGTACGCAAGTAAAGTAAGGTACAAGGTGCGCATCACACTTCTATTCTGCGCAGAAATGACAGAACACCGTAACAGACAGAAAAGACAGAACGTCTTGCGAATACAATATACTCATTGAAAAGATCAATTTTACAGTTTACAGCACAAAACTTGATGCTCAACACAGCAGATGGAATCACACAAATTTATCAGAACAAGAAAAGCTGTCAGATAGCTAACTCATGGTCAGTAAAAAAATGGACAATATAAAATAACCAACTCTCAATAACTAAAGGGCATCAAGAGAAGAAAAAAATAACAATAAATAAGTCCACCAAATATAGTACACTTACCTGGACTGCCAAAAATTGTTTGACTGAAGAGGTGGAGAGAGCCCAAAAGATTAGCCCATTTCAATTCTCATTTCTCATCGAATATCAGCACAAGAAAGAATAAACCCATAAAAAAAGTAAAAAATCAAAACCATAAGACTGACCCATATATTGTGGTTGGAACTGTCTTCTGTTCAGCGATCCTTTTATATAATTCGGCGGAATTCCACTGAAAGTTGATTCGCTGTCCGTGGAAAACACTGAAATTGGACCAGATATACTATACTTTAAGCCGACAACAGCACAGCACATAATGACCATGGACCGATGGACCATCTCATGTGTATGGGCATGGGCACAACACGTTGTGCTTTTCACTTTAGGGCCCTACATAAGAATATAATATCAGCATAAGATAGGATAGAACATAAAATAAGAATATAATATCCGCATTGGTTAGATTCTTACTTATTATTTAAAAAAAAAAGCCTCAAACAGTGAAACCAATTCTATAATCATTGAAAAAGGTCAGAAATTCGCACAACAAAGTTAAATAATGTAACAGTGGTATGCTGTGCTGCTGTGCATCATAAACAATTATAAGCATGACTGCTAAGTAACGAGAACAGTAAAGACCTATCGGCAAAAAAAACGAAACCCCTCGGAACTCGAAACCTCTACCACACTATACACAAGTAAAAAGCAAGAAAAAAAATATAAGCAAAAAGTAAACTCACTACTTGAATCATAATAATGTTTGTTATTCTGATGTTGTTGATGTCCGTGGTATGAAGGTGCTGGACCGGGGACCTGAAGAATTAATCAATTTAGCAAGATAAAGATCCTTAATAAATCCTAAGATAAGCAGCCATATAAAGCTAGCACAAACGCGGAAAACAAACTAGAAATTTGGTGTTAAAACATTATGCGACAGTTAGATATTCAAAAAAAATCATGGTATCCTACATAGATTAGAAGAAAGAATCATATCAACATTTTAGATCTACATACGAATTAATAGTGAGGTGAGGAGATTGTTAAAATGTTAATCGTGGGAGAAACACTCTAATAACTTACTGTTCCATATTGCGACTTATGGTGGTGGCCTTTCTGAACATTTCTTCCACTAATAAAAAGTTAAATAAAGGGCATAAAACTCGTCGAGAAAAGCTCAACCCCAACGTCCATATTTATACCGTGTTTCCCAAAATTGCATCTATTTATGATATGTTTTTGATTTTCACCATTCCTAATATCCTACGGTGGCTACGAGCTCAATACCACCATCCAAATTCATGCAGTATGCTAATTCGGATGGTGGTTTCGTCGGTCAGTTCGTCAACGAGTTTATGCTATGGTTAAATAAATATACTTCCATCAAAAAATAAAGGGTGAAATATCGCAGAATACTCAATCTACAAAACTAGATGTATCACACACGAAACAAAAAGTGAAGCGACGTATATTATATGCATTAAGTTGAAGAACGAATTTTCTTGAGCTCACCATATGATGTCGGGGTCCTTTGGGAAATATAGAACTGGCTCCGTCACTTCCGTGGGAACTTCCCTCCGTTGTGAGCAGGAATAACTCGAACCGACCATTTGGAGACCGGTGCAGTGGTTGCATATCATCTCGCAGCTCAGCCTTCACCTCGCTGCAAAGATTATATAATGCATCAAACAAATAAATAAATAGAAAAGCAAGATATATTTTTATATCGTGAAAAAGAGTTTAAGTTGAAGTTTTTGGTTCTTTTTTATAACGCGCAAAAAGTGAACAATTCTTTATGTATATAATGGCGTACTGTCGTCGTGCTCGACAAAATTCAGAAACAGCAAAACTAGACCGATTGATCCCTTTAAAAATCAATATGCTAAAAATTCAGCATTTTATAATTTTAAGAAATAGAACGTTAAAACAAGCAGAACCAAAAAAATGCGGACACCTGTGTCGGTGACAGACAATCGTAGAAAATTTCACACGCTTTCTAGTTCAGTTTTATGTTCTAGTAATAATACGTTATTCCAACGATTGGCAGAGCATGCACACGAAACTTTATTGTGAACTCATGACTTCTTATAATTACAAATAGTTACACTTTTGTGCAGGGTCTATTTACATTAGTTAAGCAAGTATTTGAACAAGTCTGACGCCGCATTTTTTGGTTCTGCTTGTTTTAACGTTCTATTTCTTAAAATTATAAAATGCTGAATTTTTAGCATATTGATTTTTAAAGGGATCAATCGGTCTAGTTTTGCTGTTTTTGAATTTTGTCGAGCACGACGACAGTACGCCATTATATACATAAAGAATTGTTCACTTTTTGCGCGTTATAAAAAAGAACCAAAAACTTCAACTTAAACTCTTTTTCACGATATAAAAATTGGCCTCTTTTTGCAGCTATTTCTTAAATATCATTCATTGAAGAATGAGTACAATTTGTTCGGGACCACAGCTACGACCCAGCGTAGCGTAAATGGAGCAATGCTCAGCTTTCAGATGCTTTATAATTTGGGAAAGACCACCCACTTTTTGAAGTTAACTTAGTCTATGATAGTGGAATAAACACGTTGATTATTTAAAAAAAATTCTGTGAAACTAGTAGATTTGCAATCCTGACGCCGAAAGCCGCATTTCATACTGTAATTCATACATTACCAAATGCTTTTCACCGAAAAAAATTTGATGACTGGATAGCTGATGACGGTGTCGACCTTGTCACAAAGGGGTCACTGAAAGGTTGCCCAAACAAAAAAGGTGAACCGTCCCAAACTGGGTTCGTCCATTTCCTATGTTAGACCCCCAGATCGAAACGTTTGGCAAATTGACAAAGAGAAACAAATGAGGTCCCTCCTTGCCAAATTTTTTTCTCATTCACTTTTAGTACAAATTACGGTAGTATTCACGTACACACCTTTTTTAATACTTGAAATGATTAGGAGACAATTTCCAACAGCTCGAAAAAAATCTCTTTACATACGAAGTGGGTAAACCCATTTGGTGACGGTTCACGATTTTGGTCTAGCCCATTTGGTGACCAAGGTGCATCGAAAACCGTCGCTAATTGGTCACGGCAGTCACAACTGGTCACCAAACTGTCACCAACCAGTCAACAAAAGCATTTTTCGGTGAAACCCATAGGGTGACGGGCCAGCGACGGTCTTCTCTGGTTTCGGCGATTATTCCGTTTTCCAGAAATCAATCAAATGTCTGTGATTGTTTATTATCAACTTGATTGATCCCTAGGGATCTAGCTTTGTCAAACGCTTTCACATTTCATCTTTAATCACAATACTCAAGAGAATAAAACACTTGAGACATTCGATCATTATTGGATTAGGTTTTCGATCCGTAATTCCTGCAAGAATAACCTTACCGGAAGAACAAAAAAGTTTAGTAGTAGGATCCTACAATTAGCAGTACGGTTCTTTCGTACTCCTAATCTACAATTACATACCAACACAATATTTTGATCTAAAAATAAGTCGTTTTTATTTTATTTTAAAAGTAAGCATTAACATTAGTATTAGTATTATTAATATGTATAAACATGATTGTACAAATTAAGTACAATAGATATATGGATATGGTCATCGTTTTCAAGGCACCTTCTGATTTACACAAAATCTCTCCCACAAGATTGCAATGCTGCGTGAACACAAAGAACGATCAGATTAGAGGGCCCCGCAGTATACCCCGCAAGAGAATGAGACCCTATATATGCTGTAGCGCAGCAAATCACCTACAGTTTTGCTGACAGCTGTTGGTCTGCCAAAAACCTTGTCCACATATATATATATATATACACAAAAAAACTTGCCGACGACACTCAAAATTTTAAATAGTTTTCTTCAAACATAACGGATTTGAAATATTCTTTTTGGAGAAGTTAAAACAAGTTAGCGGAATATGTATTGGAATGCTACACGGTAGTTTAGTCTAATGCTTGTCTAGCTATTTAATTAAACACCCCCTCTTTTCCGTTTGACCCCCGATGAAGAACCAAAAGAGCTATCTCGCTCCGCTCGCTAGCCCCGACTGATTTAAGACAGTCAACCTTTTGAACTATTGACTATTCTATTCTAAAATTGAATATTATCATTGCCATCTTGCCCAATAAATATACAAGACAACTACAAACGTAACGCACTGCTGCTAAAACACGTAAGGGATACAACTCTCATAACTCATCTTACTACGAATAAAATAGATGGTCCATAAAGGTAAAAAGGTTCCACGTCAGAGAAAAATTATATTAAACACAGGAAAAATAATAATAAATAATAAGTAAAACTCACAATCCCGAATCTGGGTCGATGGTTTTCGCATAAAATTTAAAGTTGCTTCTCGTCAGCATTCTCTTCACGTCTCCAAGTGTTATCAAATCTGGAGGGACGTGAACTTCGGTCATATAAGGTGTCTGTTCGTCGTCTACATGGTAGTACACCTAAAAATAAGGAACAATAAAATATATAAAATACAGCGAGTTCAGACTACAACTACAAAAGCTGCGCTGGCTTCCCTTCTAAGTGTGTACATTCTAAATTTCGTGTTTCATTTGTTCTTTAGAATGGATTATTAATGAATATATTTACAGAAAACCCGGTGAAGAAGCAAATGTTTCATGTATCCCATATAAAAGATAAAAGATAAATACTTTAGTACCTTCGAAATATATACAACATCAATAAGAAACATTCAAAAAGTGCGTCATATCCATAATTCCGTATTATTGTCAGAAATGAGACAACACGAACACAGTTTAAAAAAAACTCACAATGCGTAAGGGCGCGTTCGGGATTGATTTTCCGAAAGGAAACTCGGCCAAATCCTCGTTCGGGATGGACTTTTTGGAAACGTTCCAATGCTTGGAGAAAACAAAAAATACAGTATGAATTAGCATGGAAAATTTGAAAAACTTGCGCGGGAAACGTTTTTCGCATGCTAATTCATACTGTATTTTTTGTTTTCTCCAAGCATTGGAACGTTTCCAAAAAGTCCATCCCGAACGAGGATTTGGCCGAGTTTCCTTTCGGAAAATCAATCCCGAACGCGCCCTAAAAAAAAACTCGCTCAATACTTCCGCTCATATGTATTCAAGCTACCAATGATGGATTCGCTAACAATAAGGACGACCTAAAGAAGGTAACAAACCACCACAAGACTAAGACCATAAAAAATATAAAACCCTACCTTCGTGGTATTCGCTGGGAATGGGGCACTTCCCACCGTGTGTGCATCGGAAGTGGCTGAAGCATTCCCGTCGCTCATGTCGGAGAGACAGGCCGCCGCATTTTCACCTGAAGATTCATATTATAAGCAATAATAAAACTCCTGATTACATCGAAAATATTCTTTCGACTAGGAAAACATGAGAAAGTAAGGGCATAAAATACTATATACTATAATACGATGAACTATTATAGTATATATAGTACTATGATGCCAGAGGTCGTAGGTTCAAATTTCACCCGAGGGGAATGTTTTGTACGTTCGATTTCGATTGTAATATATTGAAACTCTATGAAAGGACTTCGTTATGTTCACACAAACAAAAAAGTAAACTCTTCTCCTTTATATTATAATAAAACCCCTGATTATATCGAAAATTTAAAACCTGGGAAAGTAAGAACATATAATACTAAAGTAACGAAAAACAAATCCCTCACCTTCCAGGGAATCGAGCGTCTCATCAAGTGCCAATCTGGCAGTCGCCTCGATGATGGTTTCTGGGGTGGCTCCGCTAGTCGACGAAGACTCGAGCGGAGCTGTCGGCGTGTCGGCCATAGGAAACTCCACAAGATTTATGGAACTGTAGTTTGACTCTAGTCGAATGATAGATGTTAGTATGCAAGTGGAAATGCGTCTCGAAGCCACTGACCCTGAAACAAACGCTAAAGTGAACAAAAAATGGGCATAAACGAATACAGAGCGCGACAGATATTGATCGAGTATATGGCCTCAAGAAAACAAGAAATTAAATATACAATAGACATAAACACTAGGATGCAGGCTTTGTTTCTGGCAAGGGAAACTATGAGGAAAATTAACTCAAAGTCCAAGCCAGACCAGAGTACACACAATTTTCAATGGCGTATCGGACAATGGGGTTTCGTCGTTTGGTCAAGTTTGGTGTTATCGTCTTGGATAATTTTAGTATTTTCAATAATAATAGAAGAAAAGAGGGTTCAATTAAGGCAGTATCTCTTTCAAATTTGGCGCGTGGGGGGTCATTTGGTCATTGCGTTGCGGGTGAAGGGCGTTGCGGTCGTTTTGCCGTTCGCTCCAACCACAATGGACTCTATTAGCATGTGTGACACGGAGCTGGGAGCCACAGAACCCCTTCCTTCTACCCTACACGGGGTAGTTAGAAGTACGGTACAATGTCCCTAACTAAGTAAAAGCACTAAGGATACCCGAGTTAGCACAGTATCCCTTTAAGCTATAGGAGACATAAAAGTAAACATGTATCCTCCGAGAATCGAGAACATGATGTGACCGTAGGTAGGGAAGTTTATTGTGTATTCCGATTCCGAATACTGGTGAAAATGATCTGCAATTCATACTTCATAAGTAAGAGTGCTTCATAAGTAAGAGAAACGAAACCCCCGCCCAATTGATTGCTTATTATCCAATAAGCCTTGGAACGATAGTCCTCTGTCTCACTGGGCACTGGGACACCACAGCTGACCAGATGCGCCCCGTTCTCATTACGGAACGAAAGAGGGAAAAGGAGGGAGAGATATTATATCATAGAACAAAGTACCATGGGTGAAACGTGAAACAATAAGTGACCGAACATATGGAAACCTTGAGGAACTTAATCAAAATAGTAAATTGGTTTGGCGGTACAGCAAGACCCTGACCGGCAGACAAACCCGTACACATACGATTGTTTTTTTTTCTAGTGTGATTTTATTGTTACTATTAAAATGATTTAACTAGGGAAATATGGCAGAAAATCGCCAAACGTCGATTTTTCAAAGCGCGGTATTGTGTGAATAAACGGGTCGGAGAGAGGGAGTAAGAGAGAGAGAGAGAGAGAGTGAGAGAGAGAGAGAGAGAGAGAGAGAGAGAAAGAGAGAGGGAGACGAGAATTAGGTAATGAAGCAATCGGAAATGAGTCATCTTCATTATAGGGACCATGAGAGGGGCAGATGGTCAGTGGAGGGCAGACTAGCATAACAATGTTTGCAGAGTCCGGACTCCGGACGAACGATTTGGTTTGATTTTTAGAGATAAATTACGCCAAAGTAAATGAACAAGTAAAGTAATCACAAATACCATCCCATAAGCCAATAGTTCAAAGATTCATAAGTAGATGAGAACGAAAATTAGTGTTCTGTGGCAGTGCAGAAACAAACAACAAAACCAATCCACAGGGATATAAATCAAAGAAAATGGATGAAACGACATCTATCGAGGTTGTAATAATTCGCCCAAACAAAAATCATGTTCCAGACATGTTTAAGTGATACAATGCAATAGAAAGCAAATGATTATTCGGAGAGGAGAAGAATTAGAAAAATGTGAATGAAAAAAAATAAAAATTTAAACGTAAAAATCGAGTATAATTCAATTTGCAATCACCGCACAATGGCACAATGCAAGTAGGATGCATGTGTACTCTATCGCACAAATTTTATATGCTAATTTGAATTTGCATAGAACATCAAAAGATAGGAATTTAGAAGTTTAAATCACCAGTTTTTTATGCAATAATATGTTTGTTGGTTCGACAAAAGTTTCATATTGACCAAATTCTAGAAGAGTGACTAAGAATTCCCGAGTGCATCACAATTTTTTTCTTAATTTTGGGTAATACACATATTATGCATATCATCATGTCAAGAAGACTAAAAACATTTTTTTTTAGAAAAGAATTCCCCTGCCAGGTCGACGTCGAGTGATCGGCAAACAGAAAAACAGAATGAGGAGATAGATACAAAAAGCACTCAGAAATGAAAAGTCCATGGCACACTCATTGTGATAGTGATAGGGACACAAGAATTCTTTACTCTAAAAATAACATGCAACACTATGGAACAAACTAAACGGTCAAACAGCTAAATGAAGGTTAAGACTAACATGATGGAAAATATTCTGTTACAAGTTGCATCACCACGAAAAATTTATTTCATAAAGAGAATCGAATCCATCAAGTAGATAGAGAATATAAAAAAATCTTATTTTTAGATTTAGATTTTATACTGGCATGTGCGGAAAAAAACCTGTATCTGTATGTTGTAAAGTTGATTAATAAGAGAAAAAAGCAGATGAAAAGGTAGGCAATTTGCTAATGAAGATAAGATTCATCGGTTGTGAAAAGAACAAAATGATACATGTCCGAACGATAACTTTACCCCCAAAGTGTGCTTTTCCCGTTTCTCTGTGGCGTGTCGACTGGCCAGCTGTTCTATTACTGTTGCAGTATGGATTGCTTTTCATTGAGCCAACTTTTTCAAAATTTCATTTTCATTGAGCCAACTTTTACAAAATAACTTGCAAAATATAACTATTAACATATTTGAAAATGAGAACACTGTTCTTCAAGTAAGTATGTAAAAAGACCATATTGTCCATCAGCATAAGTCCCCAGAGGGTGTATCAATTCGTGGGCTCGCACTTTTTCGAAAGTGTAAGGGGCGACGGGGCGCCAATAAAACTATTACATATGACAATGAAGGAGTCCACGCAAACCAAACGTATGGTACAGGGTTCACTTTTTGGGTAAATTAGTGGACGATCGTGAGAGTTAAATTTGGTTAACAAAATAAATAGGTTCTTTAGACATAAGCACAACCTTAACAAATGAATTCACTTGATAATGAATAGGAGCTACAGTGTTCTTTGTGAACACCACTATACACCGCTAAACAAGCAGGTTCTAAATAAAATACATAAACAAGAACTTCAAGTGTGGTTTAGATTAATTTATTCATGGTCATTTGATTGAAAATCCAAATTAAATTTCAAAGTGTCAGTCATGGTGTCAAAGTTTAGAAGTGAACCCCAACGGTTGGCGTCATTAGAGAGGTCCAGGCAAGGGGTCGCAATCCCAAGACGCCCTAAAATTAGATTAAAACCTCACTGTGACACGTGTAGGGGATTAGCGTACACTTGCGGACTTGCGCATCCAAGATAAACCCAAAGTAGGGACATTACAGTGTATATATTATGTAATTTGTTTGTCATTGAGCTGTATGAGGAAAAGGAAGGTTTATGTTTACTTAGCATTCTCCTACAGAAAAGAGACATAAATTTCGATCTCACCGAAAGCAGTAACAATACCAATTGTAAATAGTAACATGAATTTTACAAAGCTTCGGAGCAGGCGTAAACTATCAGCAAATAAGTAGAATTTCGGAATGAAGCTCGTAAACTTCGATCTCTAAATTCTTCGTTAGCTCCAAAATTTTAGGCTTGTTTATTTATTATCCTCGCAGCTTCCCCGCACAACGCCAATTGACCAGATATAAAGTGGTTTATGCCAAACATTAGCCACGCCATAAACCGTCATAATATTGTGATAGACGACCGATTCTGTTATAAACAAATGGACACAAAAATCTGTCGAAATGGAGCTGTACCAAGTTTTCCCCTCTTCAGGCTCTTCAGACAATGAAAAGTATTGCCAAAACTTAAAGCGAAATACCGGCCGGTTTTTGAAACGCATCGTGAACAACTGAATTTTACGCATTTATGCTAATTCACTCGAAGTTAACTCGTTTTTTACTATAATTTATGTTCATTTGCATAAGAATGCTGGTGTCCTCGATGTGTTTCAAAAACCGGCTGTTATTTCGCTTTAATTACTTTTCATTAAAATCTTTGTCAACATAGTTTTCATGAAAACCGGAGAACTAGACGGGTTTAGCGAGATATGAAAAAGATACTATATTACTATGTTGTGTGAGCCAGCCGCCAGCTATACAAATTTGTCCAGCATTCATCATTCATCCGCTACCCACAAATATATGCAAATTAACTGCGCGGCGCAAGTAATATGAGAATATGCACTCTGTACAACCGTGCAACGGAACAAAACCAATGCGTAAACAAAAAAAGCTGGTGATATGTACACAAATATACACTACATTAGGTTTCCAGTAACGTAAACTATGTCCTATGCTGTGGCTACGCGGCACTACAACATACAACACAGGCAATCATCCACTGACGAAACTCGGGTGGTGCGTGAAACGTGAAACCCTGGCCCGAAAATTCGCGCGGTAAAGGGTAGGCAAGACGTAGGCGCACCAAATTTGTTTTCGTACAAGAAATGCGATGATTTATGCAGAACAGATAAAAGGATACGCGGCGACTTGGCCCGACATTCGCCAAGCTTTCGCGTAAGGGTTCCCAGTGCATTCACGAAAATCCGGCGAAAGTCTGGCGAAGACTGGGCAAGGTCGCGATGAGGCGTAGACACACCGCACTTTTTTTGCGCTGCGCACCAGCAGATTTTCGCGTTGTCCGGCGGCAATCTCGCGCAATGGTGACTACCAGTGTGTATTATTAACGTAGTATTAAAGTTAGTAATTACAGAATACTACTAATAATAATTAAAATATATTAAAAGGGAATATTTACAAGTATCGAATCTAATTGTCACCCTAAAAAGCCGGGGGTGCGTGCCCAATGGAAGCTCACAAATATCTAGAAGTGGTGGCTGGGGGAAGGGGGGCAGTATTGGCGTTTTGGCCATGGACGCATCTAATGGAATGCATAAAGAGATCGGACCCACACCACAATGGCCATAACCAATTCCCTCAAGGATCTCTATTAACAACGCACGCCGAAGTGTCAAAATTGTCATGCAGTCATAAACTTTTAGAGCAATTTAGATAAACAAGGTTTAGAGCAGAGTACTTACTTAGGTGATATAACTGAAGTAGACGATATTAACACCGAAGAACCTGACCTGGTCCAACTGCAGCATCTGCATCAAAAATTGAAAACTACTATATGATACAATTAGATCAAATCAAACCGAATTCTAAACGCATAATCGGCACTGCCTCTTATGTACCCATGAACACAACAATACCCAATACCTCTCATGTAAATACCATTTTAAATGACTAAAAATTAGTTGCGCCAAGAACGCCAATCATAAAACAAAGCGCAACAACAACAACAACAACAACAAAACAAATATCACTTCCTTCCTCTCACAATCTCATACTTCAATCACACTTACAATTGGAAAAGTTCCAAAGTAGAAGCTACAACAAAAAGTTCTGTCCGAATAAGCATCTGAGTCTCAATTCCCCATTTCTTTCCTATTGAATGTCCGATATCTGTGTCCCAAGGGACCTGACCCGTTTCTCTTTTCGCAATGCCAATTCAAAAGATATGTATTGCAATTTAGACTTTAGAATTCTCCACTCAACCTCCATTTGACAGACATCGCTTCTAATTGACATTTTATACGCGAAACGTGATGGTGCGCGGCGAAAAAAAATCAGGTGCCCAGTGCCCAGTCTTCGCCAGTTCCTGGCTAATGCACTGCCTGCGAAGCACACTATCACGAAATCCTGGCGAAGTCGCCGTGCAGCCTTTTAATTTTTCGCACACTAACGCATACCTTACGCCACGCGAAATTTACGCGCAAGTTCAACCGCGTATCACACGAGACTCTTCAATGTTAACTATACTAATAAGCTAGTACTGCTCCATTTGTATGCATTATAAATTGTAACCACAAAAACACCTCAACATATATCAATACATTTATTAATACATGAGGCAATATTTGTATCTTGAAAAGCACGTCACTTTTCTAGGAGCTTCGAGTAAAAAGCGCCTAATATCTCAATATAAAATACACGGGGAGAACACATCAAAATAAAGAAAAAGAATAAATGAAACAACAAATTAAAATCCTTAACCGAGAACTGAAATAAACTGCACACATTTACAACAAACCATCGTTATTTTCTACTTTCTTCCTGAAACTAATATTTATTTAAACAAAAGACGAATCTCTGTCTGCTCCTCTACTAATTTAATAGACTAATCAATAAACTAAACGTACAAACTGCGAAATAATTCTAAACGGTTCTCATACACTAACATACATAACTAAAAACTTATCCGTAATAATCACAGACATACAGAGCCACTCTTTTTCGCTGCCTAATTTACACAATTAGTAACCTACCAAAACTCGAACTTAATAATAAACTTACTTACTAATCAAAGTGTCAACTTATAAAGTTACATAATGTTAATAAACCCAGGAAAGTAAATAGTGAACAAAACATAAAGTAAATCATAAACCTGTGAGCTAAAGTATACAAAAAGGTTTGCTTCAGTGAAAGAACCCTTAAAGTAAATAAATGTGGTTAAACTTTCAAACTTGATGACAAAATGCAAATGTACTGCAGTTGAAAAAAAAAACGAAACAAAACAAAGTTGGCAGCCTCGAAAACTTATACAAATTAGGATACCGTATACAATGACGTCATATACAAATTAGGATACCGTATACAATGACGTCATATACAAATTAGGATACCGTATATAATGACGTCATCCATGAGCCAAACATAAAAAGAACAAAAACAAGGTTACCAACCCATAGTAAAGCTATTATATGCATTATGCATGAGGACTCATAAAAAGTCACTCAAACTCAAAAAAATTGTCCAATTTGTACAAAAGTAAAACCAAGTTATATATGTGTAGAAAAATAGCGTGCACATGCAAATATCGTTAGTTGTATCTGAACTTGAACCAAGACATATAAAGACAAAAGTTAAATTGTGGATATCTATGTAATATAACCAAATAAACGAAACAAAACAAACAAAAAACTGTCAATATGAAAGAGCTTATATAATCCCTATATAAGGGGAAGGGCACAATGATTAGGATAATAATCGCACATTAATATACAAGGCCGGACTGACCAAGGGCACACACGGGGAGAACACAGAAACAACCTCTCAACAAAGAGATATACCGGCATTTCGAAGGAAGGGCAGCAGTGGGACACGGAACCATCGGAGGACTAACTAGTGGACAGTGATAAGGTATCCCAGATCCAAATCATGGGTCTGGGTAGCAGGTACGATCTCCCCCAAATCCAGAGGATTGGTAGGCCACAAACATTGGACATGAGATGGTCAAATGTAGTTTGTAGTTACAATCAACCATAAACTACAAACTACAACACCGTGGCACTGCTACAAACTTAAGTGACTCGTAAGGCAAATAATGAAAGGGGGAATGAACCCCCTCACTACTCTCATACAAAGAACCCGTTATCATGTGATGGTCGGACCATCGTACTTCGAATGGGCGCCGCTTTGTGATGCGGTAGCGTATGCGTCGCGGCCTCCGCACTACTGTACGACGAAGTTCCAGCCAACTTTGATCGGGATGCGTGGGTGGATGGAACACCGGCTGAGTGGTACCGTACTTGGACGAGCCCTGCCAACGCGTCACGTATCCTCATGTACTCATCGTCTATCAAGCCTGAAATAAATAACAGTTAAAGATCCAACTATGCGTACAGGAAAGTGTCCGGGGTAGAAATAACAGCAAGCTTCGCAAATCGGATGCAACCACACCGATGTCTGTTAGATTTCTCTACACAAAAGAAAGAGGAATTTCAAAGGACCTATTGTTTTCTGCTCAATCTCACTCACAACTCACAACTGATGTCATACGAGTGAACGTTCGATCAAAAAATGAACAAATAAAAATTTTCACCTACCATTCGCCAAATAGTCTAATCGGTGCATCCTCGACAGATCGTCCAGCGTATCGACACCCGCATTTGCCAACTTTTCATGACAATTCAAGAGTCCAATATTTCGGAGGAATTCCGAAAGAGGCGGGTATATTGGTGGTACGAGAGGGGGAGGGGGCGGAGTCCGGGAACCAGAAGAGCCGCCCACGCTACCGTAGACACCCACGTGGCCGCCAGACATGCTGAAATAGAAGATGGTTAGCATTCTTTAAAAGTACACAGAGCATTTCCACTATCGAGAGCCAGTATAATCCAAAGGGCACATTATATCGGTTTAAAGCGGTATGGCACATGTTTTTCAAAAGGTTGCTGTACAAATTCACGTGTATTATGCATAAAATTCTCTGTCAGCCTGTGCCGCAAAAGCAGCACTAAGCACACAATAGAACAAAACGGCACGTTTTACATGGGAATGCCGCTGTCCAGGATACCATGCCGCTTTACATTTTAAATAAAAGAACGCACTACTATACTCACTTGTGCATGCTCACTGCCGGTCGGGGCCCCGTCTCCGCATATACGAGTTCTGGATTCCGTGAATACTTATCCAGCACTGTGTACAATTGTTGGAATGACGGTCGCTCGTGCCGTTCCAACTTCCAGCACCTAAATATTGCTCTTAGAATTGAGGATACTTGTATTCCGTTTAAGTTCAGAAAACATATCTAATATCATTTAATAAGATACTTGGCTTCCGTTTATGTTCAGAAAACATATCTAATACTATTCGATAAGTAAGAAATTCAAGTATGGAAACGAAAAAAAGTATGTAGAAGGCAATCTCATAGTCAATGTTCAGTTCAAACATCACAAAAGTAAACAAATTCAAACAAAGTCAATCCTCTTACCATAGCATCATTCGGTGTATTGAGGGCGGCGTGTTCATTGGGGCCGGTAGTCGGAATCCGGACATTATTTCGCTGATTACCTAAGAATTTTTTTATTAACACAAGTGTAAAAGTAATGTACAGTAACCACGACACCAATCACTAAACTTATTTATAGACGACCTGGCGATACCCCAAATCACCACCAATAGATTGTCACTTCATGTTAATCACCACCTACAGTACCATTAACACTTAAACAGTCATATACCTTCTGATTAGTCCATTCCCAGTACGGTCGTTCTCCCAGTGACATCACTTCCCACATAAGAACACCGAAAGACCACACATCGGATGAAGCAGTGAACTTCCTGAAACATTCCCATCAATTTCCTTTGTTCCATTGTTTTCACCTTCAAAAGCCTCTACACTCTCTGATCCTAAGTCCCCTACCTTTTAAATTCTTGAGATTTCATGTCAGCATTCAAACCCCTAGGAGCTCAGTTACCTTAGCGGCTTTATAACATCCCTGAGAACCCGGTCCACTCACCTATGCGTTATCGCCTCAGGCGCCGTCCATCTAACCGGAATCTTTCCTCCGTTCGTCGTATATTCCATCTCGGCATTCGGGTCGACACCCCGTGAAAGGCCAAAGTCGGCAATCTTGCACACGAGGGTCTGGTCCACCAACACATTACGGGCAGCAAGGTCCTGAGATATGACGAGATTATGGAACAGAAACCACCCGAGTTAGCTACTATGTTACAGATAGCAAATACCGTAACGGAGACAAATGATGCACACAAGTTCCCTCAAATACATTCTTCAACTTTACTCACCCTGTGCACGTATCCCTTCTCTGTCAAATAGTGCATTCCGGATGCAATTCCCCTTAGCATGTCCAATAATCGGGGGATTCCCATCTCTTCTCCCCTTTGATCTCGCGATCGGAGAAAGTTGTCGAGGGATCCGTTTGACATGTACTCGGTCACTATCATCACCGGCTCACTGCTGAAAAATGAATTTGAATAAATTCCTAAAAATAAACAAAAGCTACCATTCTACTGAGGTCCGCGGTGGCGCCCAAATGGCGCAATTTAGGCTGGCTGCCGCTAACTAGAGAGCTTCGCCAAAGTTTCCCTTGGTATGACGCGCACAGAAAATTAGTAACAATGAAGCACCCAATCGATAATCCGATGAAGAATCAATAAATAATCAATAAACTCACTCGACCACTACTCCCACTAATCGGATGACGTTCGGGTGATCAAACTGTCCCATTATAGATGCTTCCAATAAGAAATCATTCTTGGCCTTTGCACTCGAACCGGGTTTCAGAGTTTTTATCGCCACCGTTTCTATCTGGAACGCAAACAAAGATGATACAGTGATAAACAAAGATGTCTTGAAGGCTTACTGGCACCGATCACAACAAAGAAGCCAGGATAGTAATAAAAACAAGAGGTGCAGGTGTACTCGAAAACCCCTTTCCTTTCTCTTCTCCGAAGTTGGAATGTTAAAGCGAAATACCGGCCGTTTTTTGAAACAGCACACCAGCATTCTTATGCATCATATGCAAATGGACATAAATTGGAACAAAAAAATCTAGCTAAAGTCGAGCAAATTTGCATAAATACATAAGAACTCAGCTGTCCACGATGCGTTTCAAAAACCGGCCGGTATTTCGCTTTAATGATATGTCAGATCACTTACCTCCTTTTCACTATATTTCCCGCTATCGTAAGTTCCGATTCCAACATGGGATCTCTTGAGATGTCCCATACAAACGTCCCCAAATTCCCCTCCGCCAATCACCGAAGTGATATAAACGGCTTGTGGATCGATTATGTAGGCAAAGTCGTTGAGTGCCTAGAATATATATTGTTTTACATAAACACTCAAGAAGACTTACACATGCTTTTCAACGTCACACACCTCAACCACACGTTGCCCATAGGGAAAGATCTGTTACGTCGTAGTAAAGGGCAAAGCGTTTTTAAGAAACATTTTTCTGTAATGTACCTGGTTAGGATCTTCATATGTGGTCGGATCGACGTATGGCTTGAATCGGCTCCCATAGTGCACATTCTTTGGAGTGGAACTGGCACCATATGTTGGGATCAGAGGAGCGCTCACTAAATTGATCAGAATTACTCAACTACAAACTACAACGTATCAAAAACAATCCTGGCATATCAGTGAAACCACCCACATAATAACAGGCTACAGCTACAGTCGAGGACACCACCTTGTCATAACTAATAATCTCAAATAACCTCCCTTACCAGAAACCCTGTTAAAAGATTAGAAAGCGTTAGTTATAGTGCAGGAGTAGAAAAACAAAAATGAAATGAAAATCTAAAACTATCATAGGCCAAAAAAAAACAGGGACGGGACAAGCACTCAGCGCGAAGCAATTTGGTTGTCAAACATTTCCGCAAAATTATCACACAAAGCAGTTTCCAGGTAGTTATTACTCACTGGACAGTAGCTGATATGTCTCGACATTCACAATCATTGGGCAGTGTAAAGAAGTACGGCATGTGGTTTGTGATGCTCTATTACCATGTCTTATATACAAAGGCACATCGCAAACACCATGCCATACCACTTTAAAGCTGAATCAAGCCGAGGTGCAGCGCAAACCCGCAAACACAGGACAGATTCGTAGGTAGAGTAGAAAGGAGTGGTTGACAGCACGCCAAGCAAATGGGGAAACTCATTGCCAGTTACCCGGTGGCGGGTCACACGGGGTGTGGGCAGTAGTGCTGCAGTACTGTATCCCCTACCTTTATGCGGGCCCGGAGGCGGCGGATAGCTGGCGGCTGTGAATGGCCTGAGCGCGGAAGGGTAGTCGGGAGTCATCGTGTCTGAAAACCGGGCCATCCAATAACACTCTCACAAAACAAGGACACCGACAAAAACAACAAAACTCAAATCCTAAAGTCCCCAAACACAAGGACCCTCATATTTGGGTAAGGAACCCAACGCTAATATTTTACTGCAGCTGATAAATAAACTACTTTCAACTTTCAGTTTCAACGCACTTCACATTTTAACAAGGCGGCAAAACAGAGGGAGTAGGCAGTCGCAACTATTATTTACGCGCAGTTCATAAGCATAGCAGCAACAAGCAAAACACTTACAAAGCAGTTCATAACTGTAAAGCGCTTCATTTTTATGCAAAAACTCTTGGGATCCAAAAGATTTTGAAATTTGCCATGCAGCATGGGAAATGCTTTACTTGGAAAACCCATTGATCGTTTTCATTGATTAAAACAAAACTCATTGAAAATATGAAGGGAGTTTGAGTAGAAACAAGGCCTCTAATAAGAACTAAACAAAATAAATAAAAACCCCAGAATCAAATAAAATCATGGTGTGATATTAATAAACAAAAGAAGTTAACTGCAATCATAAAAACTACAAAAAAGGAGGAAGCACTTTGGTAAACGACTGCTTTGTTAAGACGACAAAACTAAATAAACGAACGTGGTTACTGCACGTCAAACAACACAATAACGACGCATGTAGTATAAGCTTAGGATGGGACCAACACGAATGGAATAATTAAGAACTTTTCAATTACCTTGTTTATATGTATCCAGGACGTCCAGGTCGCTGAGTTGCTTGCGGTTGATTGTACGACGGCGAAAGATGACAAGCTGTAATACAGATATTCAATAAGAGCCATAAACATATACATATAAATAAATAGCTGGCCGGGGACTGGACCCACGCTCTCTGCCGTGCCATGTTGAATCTAACCGCAAGCATGTAGTTTAAATAATAAAAGTGAATACTCCACTTACGCTGAAGACCATCATGACCAAGACTGCTAGGACAATGAGGCCCAGGACCCAAGCGGGGACATCGCCCACCGACGAACTCCTCCAGTCATCCTTATGGGCCGTTGGCACCTGAAAAGCACACACAAATTGTACCACATCCCACGAATTGGGAATCTAGGAGACGACTTAACCAAAGACGGGCCCGGCCGTAGGTCGTTTCCAACTGGAACGAAATAATAATAATAAAAAACAATAAAAAATAACCACACACCTCATTTCCCATCTTCGGGTTTCTGGAATCGTACACGAGTGGCGAACTCCACTGACCCCAACCGTCAATATTGGCGCGTACCTAAATAATGACATGAGAATAGCTTATTAGCCCCAAACGACATTAGATACCTAAGTGAGACTTAAATACCATAAACAAAAAAATATAGGCGTAGCTGCAAGTCAACAAGAAACCAAACCCACTCTAAATCGATATGTCATTCCGGGGTGCAGGTTCAGTGCCGAGTAGTAGGGAGAATCACTCGTCCTCACTACAGTACTCTCATTGGTGTGGATCTCGATCTCGTAGTGAATGTCCTGAGTCCGAGCCACGGCGGGCGGCTGCCATGCAACCGTGATTCCGTCCTGGAAACATTGGGGTAAATCACTAGGAATTATTCATTCGCTTACATTACATTCACGAGTTACATTCATTTTAAAACCTTGTGCTCTTCGTCACTATGCCTTTGTGCTTTGGAATAAAGACAACAAGGTAAGATCAGCAAAGATAAAAGCCGAACTTAGAAGTCTACTAAACCCACCTGTTGTTCCACTTCTACTACCAGGTTCGACACCGTGTGCGAAGCAAGGGCTTTCGTGCGGAATTCCACAAGATTGTAGGCTTGAGTGCCAGCCAAGCTGCTCACCTAAAAATACCGTAATCAAGTACCTTAGTAGAGATCCATTTACAGCGGAAACAAGATCTAGTAACTATTAGATTAGAAGTGATTCTGTTCCCCAAAACAAACCTCATTCTCAGCATAGATCATCACTGTGTACGCGGTGTCCGGCTCCAGGCCACGTAATCGCAATTGCTTGGCGGTCAATCGGCGATCAGCCGGTGTGGCGCGCACACTCTTGGCACACATTGGACATTCCCAGCGATACCATAGTGTCTGGAAACATGAAGCACGGTAAATTAAGGTATAACAAAACCCTATTCACAATAATGTTTAAATTATAACAACTGATTGTGTTTGTTGCGTGTTGCGTATTGCTTATAGCACGGATGGTATTTGATTGACATAACGGCCTCAACATAATGAAGTGAAAAACAACTAGGAACAATAAAGAGCTGATGAAACGTACTGCTCGCCTTAGCCCAGCGTTTTACAACTAACAATAAGACGCTTGTAAAAATAGGGTCAAAGTTCTCACCTCGCGTCCTCCGGTCTCTACAGGCTCGTCCCATTCGATCAGTACATTCCCCTGCTCCACCTGACTCGCTCGAGCCTGTGTCGGCTTCGTGGGTGGTCCTAAACAGTTGTATTAAAATTTTATTTCGCACTTTGAATTAAAAGCTAGTACGCGGCTTGCAACCGTCACCATGTGCACATTCATTTATCCAACATCGCACAAACTGATCTTTGCTTTAAAGATGTACACGACCTGTTGTTGTTGTTGCCGGAGGCAGCCAGCGTGGTTAATCTCCTCGCGAGATGGGCATACTATTCGTTGTCTTGAAACCTACTTGTGCAGTTGGTGCTCGATGGCTCAGTGGCAGTGCGATAGAATCCGGGTAGACAGGCGCAGGTTCGACTTCCGACCTTGGCGGCCGAGTTTTTGGGACAAGCCACACAGGCACCGTCTCCAGCCTCTGGTTTGTACGTGTACGAAGCACAGGCTGAAAAAATAAAGAACTTCAATATCCATAAATCCAATCATGTGTTTAATCCCGCAAGTCCACTTGACCGCTATAACTAATACTATATTCATCACATTGGCCGCTCTTTTTATTTTCTTTAAATAATTTAATTCCATATTTTCCGTGCTGACCTTATGCGGGGCCCTTCCCCAACCACCGTCACATCAATAAACTATGTATCCTCAAACAAACAGCTCAGCAAACAGGCATCAAGCATGCGGCATGCTTGGCATCTCCTCGCCGCGCGCACTAAGAGCGATAATCTGTGCGGTGCGGCTTTGATCCCGAAACAAACACTCTAGAGTTCGGGCGTTAGTTTTTGACGCGCGGTATTGGGTGTCACGAGCGGTATCAAATACCTTGGGTTGGCACTTGAAAGGACTTAGCGTGAGTATATGTTTAAGGTCATAGTTTATTCTTAAGGTATCTATCTTCTCAAGCATAGATCTGGTACTACCACTACCACCAAACAAATTAGTGAAGTTACCAAGGTTTCTCAACTTTCCTATCAAAGTCAACTCCTTTCTCCCCTATACTGAAACACCACCAAAAATAAGCGAGAATCCAAGAAGACCCCATAAATAAACCAATATAGAGATATGTCGGATCTTCAATAAAGAATGCATGCGATGATCATCAACCCATCGTAAATCGTGAAAAATGGTGCTGCGCGGCACGCGGCAGGCAAACAACGCAAGCGCGCGCTTTGCGCTGACACCCCCAGGGAGTGGCGGCACCCTTTCATCTCGTGCAGCAATCACGCGGTGATTAAGGCAATACGGACACCCGATGATATACAACCTCCACTCGCAAAGAGTGGTCGGGGTAAGTGTGGTGAAGATAATATACACCAAAGAAATGGTGAATAAAATTTGTCAGCAACTAGCGAAGCTTCAAACGATGGCATATTTCTCGCGCATTGATTGATAGATACTAAATACCCAAGAAATAATTCAAATATTCTTGTTCAATCTTCATTCATGCGAAAAGAACGAATAATAACCCGGTAAGCACGCCATGCTACTCAAGTAGCAATTGAACGGAAGAGTGACCAACTAAAGTACTTATTAGATAATGAATAAATGGTATAGAAGAAAGAAGAAAGACCCAGTTCAAATGTTTCGGTAGATTCATATTCTAGCCACCGATATTTACACATATATTATGCTCCACTTCCCAAATATGAGGAAAAGTCGATATCCTGGTAACACAGGAAAAAACAAGGTCTTGCTTGTGCCCACATACTTCCGTTGCTCACACATACATACGACTACGTTCTGTGGCGCGCAGAGCGCCGCAGACTTTACCGCACGTTCTGGGTATGCGCGCATACTTTCCCGCATGATCTGACTGTGCGCGCGTACTTTCCCGCATGGTCACGGTGTGCGCGCATACTTTCCCGCATAGAGCGCCGCACGGTGGGCTTCCGGAGCAATGTCTCCGAAATCACTATTTTGACAATTTGGATCGCCCAGCTGCGAGCGCATACTTTCCCGCGTACATTCCCGCATAGAGCGCCGCGCACTCACGAAAATTCTTCTCTCAAGAAATTATTTTCAGCTGCAATACCGTAGTTGCAACAAATAGTTGCCACAAATAATGGAGTTTCGCCGCTAAAGTGCACTTTTTTCTCAATTTTTTTTATTTTCTTCGTTCGTTTTTCGTATTATTTTCCGTTTGTTTAGTTTGTTGTGTATAATTCTTTGTTTACTGTTTAAGTGAATCTTCCATTGTCATCCCGACGAGTACATATGATAGAATTTAGTACATTTTAAGGTTTTATTCACTTGAAGTTCCATTGACGTCTTTGATTAACTGTTCTTATGTTTATTGTCTATTGTTTATTGTGCAGGATGTCTGCAGCAGGTGCAGGATGTGCAGGATGAAAAAGCGTATGTCTGTATCCCGTAGGGCTGAAGGAATGGGCCTTGCGCTGTGGCTTCACCTACGACATCAGTGAGTGCTAATTGTAAGTATCTTTTTTTCTGCTTATTGTATATTGAAATATATTATATACCGGAAGCATAGGCTGCTTGTGCTCCTTACGTTGCACAACTCTCTCTCTACATACATGCATTACGCGCAAATGACTATGAATACAAAGAAAATACTTGTTTATGATAGCTTAAGCTTATATGTTTAGTGCGCAACAGCAATCGCCAAACGTCCAGAATTCCTCACCTTTTGATGGTTAAAATTTACAAAGGTGAAGGGTCTGGCATCTGGGAACAATTTAGTACGAACAAGGAAAGCATAGGTATGTTTATTATTGTTTCAGTTTCGTTATTATCAGTAAGCGTTAAAGGGAATATGTAGGCACTCAAAATGAGCAAAACAACTGCGAAACTAGAGTTTCCACACCAGACATGAATTTAAGTAGGCGACTGAATATGTAAATTCGAATATTCTCATTTGCATGCAAATATGTCGCTGTTGCATGCTATATGCCGATGTATGCAGTATGCACACATATGCAAAATTTTTTGCTCCATCAGCACTGCCGTGTAAGCCAGGGGGTCAAGCAACGCGTTTACTATGGAAAAGATGAACTTTGAAAATCATTTTCTTTTAAATGGGAAACTTTTAACAATTTTTGTTGTTGTTTCCTTAATGAGGAACACATATTCTATTAATACAGCTTAACTTCAAAAAGGGCATACATATTCCCTTTAAATGCTGCACATCAACCGAAAACAAGTTAATTTTCCTTCAAAACATCAAGGACGAGTACCGGAATGTTTTATTAGATGTACTGGGAATTTAGACCCTTGGTTTTGCCCCATACTCATGCATCTAAATATTGCAAATTGCAGATCCCATCTCTTCCTTCAACAAAGCGCCAAAGCTTGAAGTTCTGCAGAGTTTGGCAAGAAGAAGTCGCGCGGTCGCGGTCGTCCTTAGGGTTCTCGAGTGTTTCTTGATAAATACTGATAGGTTCCCCCATTCGTCGTCATTATTATTCTTAAGCAGTATGTCTCTTTTGTTGACAAACTCATGCATCCTACTAACTTAGTCCACTTTTTTTTACTTCTCGCCATTCTATACAAAATAGTTCCACAGTAGCTGAGCATCTATTGTTAAGTCCACTTTTTTTTACTTCTCGCCATTCTATACAAAATAGTTCCACAGTAGCTGAGCATCTATTGTTACTTATTACTCAGTTTATTTGCAGCTTGCCTTATTTTGTTGTAGATTGTAACCGTAGACATACTCATACAACCGCAAAGTCCCTGAGTTTAGTTAACTGCTGTTCCTTAATTCCTCTAGTAACATTTAGAAGTTATTGATAAGAATAATTATGTTGTATAGTATTGTGTAGAGACTTATATTGATGAAACTTTTGCTAGCACCCTATTTCATTAATATTACGAAAGTAAGTTCCTCACGTTTAATCAATTCGCAGTCTATTTCGAGTTATTTTTAATGGTTTAAAATGTGTTGCTTTCATTTTATTTTATTCTATCAATGTTGAATTAATAAAATTTTATCGCTTTTGTATGATATTTTTTATATTGTGAAGTGGGCGGGGCAAGGGGAGGAGCCTAATGGCTAGTGTAAGCGCGTAGAGCGCCGCGAAGTTAACCGCATAGAGCGCCGCGCACTAACCCGCATAGAGCGCCGCCGACTTTCCCGCATAGTGCGCTGCAAACATACCCGCGCAGAGCGCCGCTCACTTTCCCGCCTTGTGCGCCTCTGCAAAAGCGCACAAGGCGGGATGGTACGCGGCGCTCTGCGCGGGTGAAGACCAGAGGACAATGGGCACCAGACGCGCTTGAAAAAGCCAATAAAATGAACCAAGCCAATTAGTATTCTTAGTCTCCAGGATCAATTGCAATCTCCTAATCATAACCAGCGATGAACATTTATAGCACAAAAGCAACGCGCCAATTCGTCGTTCGATTGTAAATCCCGTTCACTCAAAGCTAGCATTCCCAAATTCGCGAACAATTTACTACTACAACCTTCACATAGGAGACGAGGTCATGGGAAAACTCAAAGTTGCGATTTAATTTCATCGTAATTCTTTATTTTACTTCACTAGTTGAGTACATACTACCTCTGGTCTCTTTGGAATTAAACAATATCTTAGAACTATTATAAAATAAATCCCCCAGCTCGTTATTTCTCGGATCATGTCAAAAAGTCTCCCGCTCTCTCAGTGCATCGAGGCCGGCATACCGTTCTTTTTCGGAGATTGGAATTAAAGATTTGCCTGGAATCTTGGCGAAAACTATCTGAGCCGAACCGCCACCATACAAAACCAAAAACAGCAAAAAAAATTGATTTTATCGGTTCCCGTCTATAAGCAGATAAGATGCGATTTCGGTTTCATGCAATTTAATCCAAATAACAATGAAATATCCTAAAGACACAAACATGCCCAATTCCTTTTTGTCTAAATCGAGTATTGAGTCAAAAAAACAAAACTCCACATACACCAGTAGCCAGTCACCCGTTTACAAAACAATACTTCATGCCAATCCAGTAAAATTATGCAAATATTCTCACTTCCCTGCTTAATCACCATAGTTAGCACTTCCATTCTTTGTCTTGCACTTGAGCATGTAGAACAACACCCCAGGGATGCATTTAGTCCTGTTACTCCAATATCTCCTACTACGCGGCGTAAACCCCAAATTGGGCGTAAATTAGGTGAAACGCAAGTAGTCCCGTTACACTGACCTTGTATGGCACTTTAATTATGTTAGCGTTCGAATTCGACTGATGATACCGGCCAATTGCCAAACATCGAGAGTATCACATTGCCGATGCAGAAACAGAACACTGTTCGCATTTCAATGCAAGATAGACTTCTTGGGCACTCTAAAGACATTTCCCAGGGATCACATGAAGAAAGACAGACACTTTTTACAATCATATCCCAAACCCAGTCATTACAATAATGAATAATCGAGAAATGAGTCGCTCATAGCTTAAGCTGCACCTGCCTTACAGCGCTAAGTTCGTTAGTATAGCAAAGACACATAGATTGGCGGTCGCAGCTGCTCCCTTCGAAATGTGTGAAATCTAATGATGATGTTCTATCTACGAGACAGAAGCAAAATGAAACACACTACTTCGACATTATATACACTTTAAGAAATAGCCCACTGAAGAATATCAAAATATCATAGCTCATAGGATTTGGAAAAACAAAAACACTATCCCATTATACTCTTAAACTAGCATAATCCGACATCCCCTTTCCTTACGGCTACAATCTTAACCTAATTACCATAATACCATAATGTCCAAAAAAAGGTGGATTCAGCTCTAATTATCACAGCTGTGAGCTGGGAATCTAGAGGCGGTGTGTTATCTCAAGATGCACTCCATTACGCAATCACTCTCGGATCACCGGTCACTTATATAAGGGGCAGAGGATGGGAGCACCATATTTGCGGCTGTCTAATTAGCAAATTACGGAAGCGCGGATAATTAGTAAGGGAAAGCAAAGAAAGACCATTATATAATCGTTGCACGACTTCCCGGTGTGAGCCTAACTTTTATGATACCGCGGTGTACAGTTTTTACAGACAAACTGTAACGCTCAAAGCTCAAGGGCTCAACCCTACAATAACACGCTAAAACGACAAGTACATAACCTTTAGATAAAGTAATAAAAAACAATCCTGTCCGTCAACTCCATTCTCAGAATCCAAATCCAACACAATATCCAAATTCCCGGTTGCCCTTTTTATGTCACACAGGTTATAGGTAACGTAATAAAACGAACACCTGGCTTACTCACTACGGTATCGGGGATGTGATGATTAGCCATTAGCCAGCCCTTCCAGTATTGTACGGGCTATACCCATAAACCAGCGCACGTATAATTATTACGGTTCGCGTGAAGCGCAACCCCACAAGACAATGCATTCAAAGAAGCCGCACTCTCGAGCACAAATAAGTGTGAAGCGGGTAAAATAAGGGGGAACGGAATCCCCAAGGCTATAATTTTCTCATGGTGTTGGTTTATTTGAAGAACACCGACAATGGAGCTGCAGTAATGTGAAGGCTTCTAACGACTTGTAACTCTCTAATATAGTAAGACAGTACCCTTCATTTTAAGAACCACTCATTACTGGACCGGAACGAAAAAGAAACCATGTATAAACTTCCCACTGCTCCTAAATTGAGTGCACGAAACATCGTATTTAAAAACCAGTTTGCGCTCAAAAATTGGTGTTCATCATATAAAATTGAGCTCCCACCAATCCTAATCTGGGAAACCGCAATGGTTCTTAACATGGTACCGCTAAAAGGTTCGGAAATTTCCGGCAGATTGAACATAACAGTGAAAACTGGTTTCAAGGTTGAAACATACCCCCAAAGCGAATATAAATGTGAAAATTTAACGACGATCTTTAAAACTAAACCCCCAAAGTTTTAAGACATCTCAGTCACGCGAAAGATTCGCTTCACTGAACAGTTACAATACCAGTCCCTCCATTAGAGAACGCGTATTAATTATTCTTAGCGGCGAGAACCAAACCCCGGTTCCATTAGCACCAAACAACCTCTATGGTATGCAAACAGACAAAATTACAGGTGTTCTCGGCGCCACCCGACGGAGCACAGAATATCAAATTTCGGGGATTGACACCCATAGTGTTGTTCACGGTTATAGGGTCATGGTCATATGGGACAACAATTTGACTAATTCGAAAAAAAAACACGAGCGAATGTACTGAAACAAACACTGCGTGCTTCCTTTAACAATAATCAACATCAAAAGGTAAAGTCAAACTCCACAAAGACAACAATAATACAAAAATAAACCCTACCTGCACAGGTGTTGGCAGCAGAACTTGGAAAGTATCCTGGTTTACAATGGCAGGCTCCATCCCCAGTTAGTTGCCATTTGCCGTCAGCTCTACAGAAGGCAGACGCACGGCGCCCGTCTCGCACAGCAACCGCGTTGTTCACGCATCTGAACAGAAGCAAAACTTCAATCATAGGAAACCCCTCAACCCACCTTCCGTGAACAAACAGCACAAAGCAGAGAACCCTCAAACAATGAAATAAGCTATCAGAAGCAGAGAACACTCAAACAACAATATAAGACTACAAAATAAAATAAAAAAACCCTCAACCCACCTTCCGTGAACCTCGATCACATCATGCGCCTGAGCTCCAGTCACAGTTCGTGGGAAAGTGGCAAAGTTGATACTCTCACTCTCGCACACTTCGTAGTACACCTGAAATGAATATAAAGATCAGAAATAAGATTTTTGAATCCCCCGATACGATATCACCCAGAATTTACTTCTCATATCCCACGGCAGACCAATTCACATAATTTCAACTTCTTTTCCCCGATTAAAAATTCGGGAAAATGGATCCCTGATGACTCCCCAGACACCACTGCGGTGGTACAGAAAAAAAAATGGAATGGAATCTGGATAAAAAAGATAGAATAACCAAATGCCCTCGATAATTGAAAAATTACTGAATATGTGAATACTATTGAATAAGTTGGCTACAACAGCTATAACGTAGATATTTCACTTTTACCATTACCATTTACACCACCCACACAAACCCAAGATGCCACCAGTCCCCTAATATCTCATTTGCATATCAACTCAATAAGACATGCATAACCCTCAATTATTTCCCCGGTATTAGTATATGCATTGTTTCAATCCAAGCCAAAGAGGCTGGCATGATCGATCAAGTAAGGGGGTTGCCTCGCTGACAACTCCCACCATGTTTGACATACTAAATGATGCATTGTTGCCTCTGCTCGCCTATTAATGACCGGGAAACATACGGAACCCGCGATTACGAACCAGAATTTGCATATTGTGGGCAATCCGTGACAGACGCAAAAGCAGACAACGTCAGTTCCAGAAATATAGTAGGGTCCCTTACTAGTGTATGGTATATCTGAAGGGGAATTCGCCCATTGTATTTCATTCGACGCCACAACCCCAGTAAAATACAGTATATAGTGTCCGCCGTCCGCCATATGTACTAATCTCTGTGTGAACTATCATAAAATAGGAAGCTCGGTAATACCCGCAAAATCATAGGGTCGTTAGTCCTCAAGCCATTTGTACTTAGTGTAAAACATGTTTTCCTTCTTCAGCAATCAACAAATTCCCACCAGAAACCGGCAATGACATATTCATTCGAACCCTTGTTTCCCTTTCCCACAATACAGTATCCCACTACAACAAGGTCAATGCAAGTAACTCGTTTTTTTCGGGAATATAACGAAGACGAAGAACCAAAATACTTGGGAAAGGTGCACTTCTCAACCTTCTCAGGTATACTCTTATACAAGAATACAAGCGCGAACAATGGAGACAAATTGCCGCAATCATTTCTGAAGAACGAGTTATGAAACTAGAGCAGAACATAGCGAGAACAAAGATTTCATATTTAATAACCAAACCTTTAAAGGCACAGGCCCACGTAAAAAGTTTTCCCCACCCCAATTGTTCTGTGATAAATCTCCCAGACTATTCAAATGTGATCAAAGTGCGAGGTCAATGCTTAATCTTTCCTAATACACCCTACTCTTCGACCCAACAAGAAACATTCACTTCACCATGCAAAATACATTTCACTAAAAAATGAAGAAAACCACAATCCCCTCAATGATTCCCGGAGAAAGTTACTCCCTACCGGGCAAGTCCTATAAAAAGGAGGATAATAGCCTTCTCATCTAGAAAGAGAGATGGCTCCCACACTCTCATCACAACACAACCCATTTCACATTTTGGACAACCGTTAGATTGCGCAATCACAATTAGCATACGAATGTGCATTCGAGACTTGAGGCAGGAAAACGACCGGCTATCTTCCGCCCCGAGAACCTCTTTTCAATTCCCTAGTACTGAGTTCAGAAAACAAAATAGTGCAACATTTTAAATCAGCCCTTCGCCCAACCCGACACCATGGTATAATATCAAACAAATAAAAATCCCCAAAACAAATACTCCCACTCAAATCTCTCACACAAACAACATGCTCAAGGACAAGAGGTCGTTAGGGCTAATTCCATTTTACAGCCGGTACCCTTTTGTAATCGGACCAGCACAAAAGTAAGGGTCAAATAAGGAGACCGACCGACCAACAACAACACGGCTAATTCATGAGATTACCAAATGGAAATATGGATTCTCTAATCATAATCCCTAAGGCAAGGTCGGAGTTGTATTCACAAACCCCAATATTATCCTTTCACAGTTCCACGGCGAAACAGTTATTCATCCGATGCGCCACATAGTTGCAACAACGGTAATGACCTTAGTGAAGATCGCAAACGGGAGAACAATGTGTTAATTGAAGTTGCGGAACTGAACACCATTACTCGTACTCGCTCATGGCCAGCTAATGGCTAGATTTGCCATAACAAATACAAGGTTGGTATGTTGGTAAACAACCAGAAAACCCTACGATATACATGTTGACTGTAAGATTGACACACCGCATAAACTAAGGGCGTATCAACCGATCAGCTCCCATACTGCATCTACCACTTTATGTATCAGTTAATCCCCCCCCCCCCAGTTAACACCATTTCAGTCCAATTATTAGAAAGATCTCATGCGCAACACCCTCGATTCGAGACAATGTTTAACTGATATGCCCCCATTGGCAGGTGACCATTCGAGCATTGTTGCGTCACTTTTTCGCAAACATAAACAGCACGCAGCAGGCACACTTTTCCACCGAGGTGCCAATCAAACAGCAGCGGGAATAGTTGGATGCAACATCCTTTGACATTCGACACTACTGTACTACGTAGCTACTAGACACATACCTTACTACAAAATAAACAATACCAAGTCATAATTATAGTTTTTGTAGTTTAGTTTCTTACCGTTTGTTACAGTGTAGTTTGCTATAGTTCTGAAATCACGTCACTGTTTTAAACAGTTCCAGTTCCCCTTCAGCTAATTTTCAAAACAAACTAAATCCCTGTCCCCAAAACTCTTTCCATGGAACCCCAAGCCGGCTGACCTAAGACCGGAAGACGCATGTGTGGCAGTGGGTAAACACACAAACCATAGCGACCAACAGAGATGCTAGGGAAGGACATTCTCAAATTGCCTTCTAAGGTGCCAAATGGTACCCAACCCTCTTCTCCTCACACCCGCGGTACAGAGAGATGTGTCCAAGGCAAACATAGCCAAGATATCCCTATAACAGAGCCTCTCGAATAAAGGAAAAGAGAGGAGAATCTCAAATCTCATACCAGGCAGTAAACACTCCGAAATCTAATAGGGAAGGGACAATACCGGCTATTTTACTGACATAAGCAGGCCGCTACCCCGTGTTATTTCGTTATTTGAAACTTACAATTATAACAGAACATTTTCCTCAGGAAATACCATCGCAGTGGTTTAATAAGTTTTTGTCTAGCACTATTGCACTGTTGACACCTCGACTCTTTTTTGCTTTCCACGATAAAAAACTACTCAAGATGCATAGTTATTTTCTCAAAATATCCCTCACTCCCTCAAACCATTCAAAAAAATGGCCAACTTTACTCAAAAAGGAACCCATGGCAAATTAGGAGTAATTCTTCATTCTTTGGGGCTTTTTGGGCTCCAAAAGAACTACGAATGGGGCCTTTCTGAGAAGCTAAAAGCACTGACCTTGTAAGTGGTGAAAAGAAAGAAAATTGGGTAAACAGGTCAACAAAAGATAATAACGGTACTCTAGCCTATTATCTATTGATATTACTATTTAAAAGAATCATTACATCACACCGAAACTACCCGACCTCAAAGGTCCTATTACATATTGATACTACTTAGTAATTAAAACAATGACTACATCCCAGCGAAACTTCCCGATTTCTCAATCAATTTCCAGAAAGTGAAATCCAGGTTTTGGAGTTTGAGGAGACAACTCCATCCCCTTATCTAAATTCCCTTCCTATCTCGCCACAATCCATAACTTCCCATGAGGAGCCAAGTAGTGCGTGTACGGTCGATCAAAATCTATATACACAACTACACACATATATAGACCGAGATTAGCCTCAATCGACTCAGAGTGCATGCACGGGGAACAATTGCGGGCGCGCGCGTGGGCGGTAATCAGCTCGCGCACCATTCACTCTCTATCGCGCACTCAATCACGCTGCACCATTTTTGGGAGGAGGATAACACAACTTACTTACTCAGCCACTAGAACTAGAACACTAATCCCCAGAAAGACGTTACTAAGTGGCTGGGAACAGTACTACTAGTACATGAATGATCAAGATAAAGATAAGGTTAACACGGGGTAAAAACACGGAAAGCAAGTGACTCATCAAGATCCCTTACAAGATAACAAAGAGATAAATATAAAAGGCATAGTTCCCACCTTGACACTCAGGACAGAGACGCAGGCTCCATTATCGCGGAAGGCGAAAATCATGCCAGATCCATTGACAACTTCTGTTCGGATTTCCTGATTGATTGCCACTTTCGAGTCTTTCGAGTGCCGTTCCATATCTGCGGTCAACTTGTCGACTAGTTTCCTGGAATAGGAATATTTTGAAATCATCATGCTCAAGTATCAAAAAGTAAGAATGGGCCTGATTTGCGCTGGCCCCGTTGGCACGATACTAAATACGAACGTTTACGTTAACGCTGACCATTGACGTTAGTCAAGCATCGCAAAACCGCTACACGTAAAAAACTGGAATTCTTTCTAGTCTTACGTTAAAGTCCGAATAATCTCCATCTTATAATTAGCTAAGTTATAAACAATTAGTACTAACCACTCATCCGAATTGAAGTTCTCTACATCCAGTACTTCTCCCTCTTTCACTGTTTTTGCATACAGTCCAAAAGTCTCCTTGCATGTCGTTCCCTCGTTGATATATGACGAACAGACTCGAAACGAAAAGGAGGTGGCGATGTGAACCCTGAATCAAAGCACAATCAAAATCATAAAAGAAGATATATCAACGTTAAAGCGTGGCTTTGAAAAGTATGCTTATATCTGTATTCACAGATGATGGACGTAAGTTTTCGGCCCTGTCCGCACCGGAGGTACTAGCTAGTGAGCTAGTGCACAAATACATAGTGCGAGTGATTGTCCATCCAGTATACATTTCCCAAACGTACAAAACCGATTTCAAGTCCATACAATGAATTCGTAGGTAGCTCATAAAAGTCCACAACTCGGATATTTATCAAAACACCAACAAGTTCAACATTATTCATACCTCTTTGCATCATTTGTTTTTATAATCGGGGTGAAGAGCCAATTGTCAACCGGGCCGTCGCTTCCCACAGAACACGAGACGTAGGCACGTTCATTGTTGTTTCCAGAGTCACCTCTATACGTCTCCTCGTACCACTGAAAATAATTTAATGAAAAATGCACTAATAAAAAAAAGAACCTTCGTACCAATATTCACCTGTATCAATCCTCGTTTTATCAAACGCTACTGAAACATTGCTCATTAAAATCTCCAAAAATAAAATCACACCCCTCAATTGCCGACCCTCACTGCAAAAGAGAATAAACTCTCGTAAACTCAAGAGTCGTAAATTCGTGGATAAACACTGTTTCTATCCCAAACGGTCGTTACTCCTATAACTCAAATCCCGTGCAATCTATCATTTATCATCAATCAGTCAAATCTCAGTGTTATCAGTGATGAACGCTCATCCAAATCAACATAGATTAATCTTCTAATCGCCCCCAAACGGCTGGTAATGATTCCCGATTATCATTCTCCGAAACACCGATATGGTGGCGATAAAAACGTTGCAATACTATTTTATGATCGGCCTTGGCCTGCTCGCCCACCCGGTTGTCACAAAACAAAGCATAATAGTATGTGGAGAACTATAAGGCTCGGCGAAGTGAAATACCCATACAGTCCCCCCTCCCTCAGGATGTTTCAATCATACAATGCTACCAATTCAGCAAGGAAGAATCGTTTATCCCATCTGCTGATTAAGGTTGCAATGGTTTCCCGTTTATGGCCATCAAGGGACAGATGTTCCATGTCCGCGGACTCGGTCCTTCTATGCATATCTCTAACCAGAGACAAGACAAGCCACCCAGGTGACCACTTGAAACAGTAACGACCCAAATTTACGACCGTGTTGACGATTCTATGGCTATGGGAACGCGCACGGAGACCGATTTCAACATCTGGAGCAATGCGCAAAGGATAGATAGAACGATCTGCCGAACTGTCGAACATATGTAATTCAGATTCTCACGGCAACAGAAGTTTCCGATCAAAAATTCTATTTTATTGGGGTCATCCGGACATAGTGGGTCATTTGCGCACGGTTTACGATTCCGTAACAGATGCTACTTGTTGCTTCATTTGAAAATTTAGAGTGCTTTCTACTGTTCTCCAAGAAAACCAGAATCGACAATCACAAATTGATCCCGGAAAGGACTTGTACTGTCAGCTAAGTGCAATTACTCTCTCCGTGCAAATAACCATTTGACCAGGTAATCCCCCGAGCACACATCCATGTGTCTAACAAGATTATCCCGATTACCCCCGGATTGTGTCGAGGTGCCAACTAGTGACCACGGTTCTCACTTCTCACTCATTGTTCTCCTGTTTGTTATGGTGCACTGAACCGTCGTCGTGTGCCCTTCCAATGTCCTAGCACATACCCAGAGGGCGCCCCTAGCCATGGTCCCGAATTAGCCACAGATAATCCCCCAAAATTAGCATGTTGTGTGTGCATGTTATGGTGTTCATTTGGATAAATGCTATTGGACTGTTGCTTGCCCGGTTGCTTGCTCAAATTCTTTTATTCGGATTAGGCGCGCCTCCCGGGAGACAAAACGACCATGTGTAAGCACATTAGCATTTAGCATATCGCCTCTTTGCATGGTTTCTTTCGAGAACTTAGCAAAACGGTGACCCCAAAAAAGAGCACAAGAACTGCAACACTTTTCACTAACCATATGATTAGCTAATGGTTAATGTGAGAGTACTAAATAGCGGGCATACTCTTACAGCTCAGCTACAACCGCATTGGGTTTGGAGGTCAGCGGATGAGCTGATTATAGATTAGGAGGTCTACCGTACCAAGTCAAGAACGAGAAGGAAAAAACAAATTATCTACAGTTTCATGGGTACTTGGAGTACGCTTGCCACCAATTACAATGTAACACATGGTAATATTCAAAACATAAATTAGCATATTAACATTGATCGGTCAATTGGAAAACGGGCCGAGGAGGTCGCCGTAAAGCGGCAACAGGTGTTGAACATGTTGTTTTCCACGCTTCGATTAACCTTTCTCGACTAATTAGGCATAATGGCGACTGGCGACCATCAAAGACAGTCTTGAAATCCAGAGGGAATCAGCTCCTTAGTTCCCACAAAACTTGACAAATCGGCCGAATTAATTTCAAATCACCATTACCCTTGAGCGCTGCAAGGCCGCCAGGGGTCATGTCAAGTAGCGCATCCCTTTCCAACCCAGCCTCACTACATTCCATAATGAATTGCAGAGTTGTAGTGGAAAGAGATGAGATTTCCATCGAGATATCGCCAGTCGGCGCCGTATATGACGAAGGGCGAATGGGAGACAAAGTTTACGCGGGTAACAAACTTGCGGTTATACATAAAAGAATTCAAGTCTTGGTTCAGTTGGCTGTTTATTAAAATAACCAAAAAGTGGTCCCCTTCCTTTAACTTCACCCACTTATGTGGCAAAATACGAGTGTTGTTATTCTAGGCAAAGAACAGTAGTCAAGAAGGACTCCTTGAATAGCATGTCATATCAAGGGTGCGGACACAAAAGTGCCTCTCTCAGTGCATACTTGACATGATTAATGTGACAGGGCATTGCTGTACATGTACAACAGAACATCATGTAGCTTGTAAAAACATCTGATATTTAGAATGCTTTCTTCACCAAGCAAAGTTACAAACAAATAGTAAATCCACTTGTGGTGTAGAATTAACAATAACTCTAAGGTCTTCGAGATCAAGAAAGCGCCTTTCTCAATCCACAAGGCAGTCAGTCCACTGCATGATTACTCCACATCGTATTAATTAGACACATACTGGTGGTCGCGCACTGCACACCATATGTGTGTCTTCGTATTCACGTTTTCAACAAATGAACCAGCAAGAAGTCGAATTTTAGAGCCGGTTTAACTCAAATACACATAACAGCAAAGTTCTATGTATACCCTGTCTTGGCTCAGCTCAGCACTCATTTATACTTGCTCAATTAAGAATAACCTCCAACCATAAACTGACTCCCAAATAAAATAGCTCCAGCACTCGTCTATCCTCTCTCTATGATGACTCGGTATCGTGAACATATGGTGCAAAGGCGTCAGCAACTCGAGTATTCCCTCCTCCTCGAGTATGTACCAAAGATGTGCTAATGCGAGTGCACAATGCACAACTGTCATGATCTCTCGTTCACACAATTAGAACTAGAATAGAGAAACGGTCAAGATGCCTCTTTAAATATTACGTCACTCCACCGCTTCAATTCTACAATAACCGTAACTATATCACTGTTTCAAAACCCCCTAAAAATCAGCTAAAATCTGTCTTACCACTACAAAAAAAGTAAACACTCTAATTTATATTTCGCGCATAATAAAAATTAAACCATGAAGCTCAAATCTCCGACACATGTCAAATTGTGGATCCCAAAGTTTTCTTCAACTAATGGAACCATGGAACGTCTTGGCTTGGCCCTCCCTCTCATCACTTTAATACTAAAAGGGGAAGCAGAAGGGAGAATGAAGGGACGAGTGTTGGCAATTAAACCCCAATGAGGTGCATACACACACCACCAACCCAAGGAACCAAATCAAGCATTCTTTAAAATTCCTTCCATTTACTGATCGGCTGATTGATAACAAATGAGCAGTGATC
The DNA here is from genome assembly GCA_036852015.1 of Pelodera strongyloides. NCBI lineage: Eukaryota > Metazoa > Nematoda > Chromadorea > Rhabditida > Rhabditidae > Pelodera > Pelodera strongyloides. The sequence continues at coordinate 180,028 of JAANDG010000188.1, forward strand.
ATGCTCATACAAATCTTAGTCGTCACTCCCAATTATCATTAAATTATAACAAAATTTCCGTAAAGTCATGCCCCCAATCATTACCAAAAAATTTCGCGACATATAACGTTGACATTACGCATGTACGACACAGCCGACCAGCGAACCAAAACATTCATTTGTTTGGTTTGCCTCGCACTAACACCCCTTATTGTTAGATACAGCTAACAATTAATCACTAATACAAAGACTTACCACAGTCCCGAGTCCCCAAAAAGATCATCACCTCCAAGACCAAGACCCTTCTTAGCAGGTTCACACCCGGTGAGTTCACACAAAAAAAAAGTGACGAAAGAAGAAATTCAGCGGCCGATCAGCGCGGATCAGCACGCGTATTTATTTGCCACGCGGCTTAACCGGCGCCTAATGCTTAGCGCTCTTCAATCATGAACCGCACGAATGCAAAGCAACGTATTCTTCTATTCGGAGATTTTTCTGGACAACGAGAAGAAATGAGCTCAAGTGAGGAGGAAGAACAGCCAATTAGTTCAACTAAACTAAAAGCATAAAATACAATGAATAAAATATGTGGCTCTTCTAGTCACAATGCCAATTTCAACTCTGTAGTCATTCATTATTCACGAATTCACGATACAACAATATACCCCACCTCTCAGTCTATTGTTACCACAGGTTAGCTCAAATTTCTTCACATAGATATAGGTACCACGTACCAGCCATCTTACGTGGGTTTCTAAAATAAAGTTGCACAGATCCCGGATCACTATTTCAGCTTCATATGCTAAATAAGCTTCCGCTCATAAGCAAACTGCTCCCGCAGCTGGCTAAACCATGTTGAATATGCCCCGGTACCACATTGCCACACACGGATAGTGAATGCGTATGCGTCAACAGCGCCCTAATCCAATTGACATGCATACCGCCTAATTAAACAGAAGCCAGTTACGAGTGAAGTGAACACACGACGGCGACGCGCAATGAATAGCAGAATTAATCCTGAACATGGAACTTCAAGGATGAAATTACTATCAGATCTTTTCACAATATACAATAATGATACAGTATCACTACTTGGATCTACTCCTATCTTTGCTGACAACGAATTTCCTCCCCAAAAAAAGACCTCAACCTCAAATTAAAGACAAACAAAGAGAGCCAAGAGACTTGGTGCTCACAGCTCACATTCAAAATCCCGTTAACCGGTTAAACTCTCCACTCTCCACTCTTCGCGGACAACTTAACAGCACATTTGTGGATTCTTTAGGACTGAGCTAGAGAAGGCACGCGCCATTGACCAGTGAATGTGCCACGTTCTCGTTAACGGAACAGGGAGTACTAACACCCAACGGAGCCCATGTAACGGTGTTGGTTTGAACAAGACTCAGTACGAAGTACGACTTATGACCAATTTTGCTTTGTACATCATAAGTCATACTAAGCAAGCCTCTGATTTCGGAAAAACCCTGATACTTTCAAAAAAGCATCCCCTCTCTAAACTACTCTATCCAAGAAGAAAGAAATATCTAACTAGTGGACCACCCATCCATCCCCCCAAGTGCCAGCTGAGTGTCAAATAAAAGCGATTTACGGCATTGGCGTACGCATCTATAGAGAGTGCTCAATGTGACAAACAAACAGTCGCATTTTAGCATAGACCTAGACATAAATAGTCGCAGGCATGCAAATTTCAGGCTCCAGACACCTGCCTTGATCCCTATACGCCCGCCACCGTACTGTGCTCCACCTGGCAAACTAGAAGCAAGGCAAGACCAAACCAATGGGTTCCTACGCAGCTGCCTAACGTAACCAGACTAGGCCTACAGGTTCTTATACATAAGATCAAAATATAGTGATAATACATAATGTATTCAATTCACTCCTTCTAGCACTCAAACCAGTCAGTTCACCTAGAGATAGGAATAATGATGATTTCCGTTATACGCGCAACCATGCGTAACCAGTTGAAAGGGTGGGCCGGTATAGTCTGTAAACGCCATCATTCGATTCAATCACACAATTTCTCTCATGTACGATGAGGCGTCTTATCGCACCATCTCCCCATCTAATACTACCCGATAATGCGTAATGGGATGTAAGATGCAAAGAGTTAGCGGTGTCTTCATTAACGCCATATATGGTAAAAACTAAACGAAAAAAACGCTAAACTGAAAGGCGTATGGCTCATTAAGTATTCATTGATTTGTATTTCTTTGGTTTTCGGTTAGTTCTAAAATAACAAATGTCTTCGAAACCAGATTCAAAAAGATGATACGCTTTCTGTGTATATTTAAAAAGCCACCAACCCTAATAAAGCTAAACATCCAGAGACATATTCAAAGTTCAAACTAGGAAAGCCGGTAAGTTCAAATGGTAAAAGTGCACAAAAGTACACTAACAATGATATCACCTAATGATACTTGTCACATTCACAACCGGGATTCCCACACATCTCACAGTCAAAAACTTTCCTCGAGTTCAATTAAAATATTAAAATATTCAAATACCCTATACCCAAAGTGTCAAATCAAATCCTTACCCCAACCCAATAAGCCCCAAATAGATGTTTCACCACAACATACAGCACATTAGGTTGCTCGAATTCATGTTTCAATTAATTGGGTTAAGCCGGGGTGATGATGAGGACATATAGAACATTAACGCGTTAGAACTGCACTACGAGGGGGATATATACTAACTTGTGAATATTTGTAAAATTATGAGAAGCGAGTAGATAACAGAAAAGAAAACAGGTTCCATGAATAAATAAACACTAAACACAAATAAAAACTAGAAACATCCAAAACTCCGACAGCATAATAATCATAAAAAGTAAAAAAAAATATACTCACTGGATCGGTTTCGGGTATGAATTTGTAGGCCCATTTCAATTCGGTGGTAGCAGTTGTGGTGTCCAGGAGTGTTACTGAAATTATTTCGTTTAGAAAGTAAGTTGCCTCATTTGTTTCACCCATTTCAATTTCCAAATTATTTCACACTCTCACTAACTCCCCGGTGAAAAAAAGCTGCTCGAGAACGAGGTGACAACATCTATCAATAACCAAGTGTGTGAGGTCGCAGGCAGGGGAAAATCGTCCTAGTTCTTTTTTGTCACAGTCACAAAGGAGGGGACAAACTCACAACAGGTCAACAGGTGAAAAAAATCAGGAATTTGGAATTAACACAGTGTCTAATAATTGAATAGTTGTGTACAATAGCTTTTACTTTCACTTCAGATGGAAAACGTGTTTATTTCTTGATTCCTTGTGTACTGTAAGGCCATACGAACAATTCTTACTCAAGACTCCATCCATGAGTAATTTAGCCACATGTTTTCTACATGAGGCCAAAACAGTCCAACGTATACAAATATCAGAGTGGGAACCAGCAAACAAGACCTCACACATACATACTCGAGTAGATGTGTCAACAAGCAAATGTATGTAGATCAACAATGCAAATCAATTCATGAGGTTCGATTCTTCACCTCGGAGACTTAAGTAGCACACAATAATGAAATAAAACACCTCCATACCCCTACCATTTGCCACAAGTCAATATTTTTCACGATATCGCTTGTTTTGTACCAATATGCACCCCAGATATGTACCCTAAATATGGCCCAAATACTGTCTACTGTCTGCCAAACTATTTTCACTATATGACAGTCTACACTGACCGGTGCCATGTCCTCACGTATTAAGTAGTGTGACCAATGGCCGCACAACAATAGAAATAGAACGTGAAAGGAAGGTGTGAAGTGAAAAAGTGGTGACTTGTGCAGGCACTTAACACCTGTCCCCCCTTTCATTACTTGCTCAAGGGAGTCATACATTGGCTACATGGCTACTCGGCACTAGCACCACTAGCTAGCAGGTCGTCGGCTATTCCTTTTACTTGGTAAGTAAGGTAAGAACCCCAGACGCTCCCCTTGCACTTGTACTTGTATCAATTGCCATAGAAGGTAGTTCTCACGAATAAAGATCAATCCATAACACTTCTCTGGTACACTTTGACAAATCAGATCATGCGACATCAAGGTATCGGTCGAGTCTTTGATCTGCGCAAATACCTCTCACCGCGCCTTCGCCAGAACACAAAAACAAGTATCCTGTCTATATTTCGTATGAGAAGCCGTATCCAAAAGATGACCAGACCGCTGCACTTATAGTACACAAGTGCACTATCGCTACGGTTCAATTCAAAAATATAGGAGCACTCTTCAACCATGAGAATCTAACGCAAAGGGAAAAATGACTTTAGCTCCATCGATCAAAATAACCCTTTGATCAGGGGAGTGAGGAGTGTGATGATGAGATAAAAGAGTTTCATCCCGACACAGTTTGGGCAGGAGGTGACGATAAGCCTTTCCTGTGTTTATTCGAGAGGGAGTGTGCCGCACTCCCAATGAACCCTTAGCACTGCGGATGGGTGGATAGGGTATCATCAGGGTATTCATTCAATTGACACTTGATACTGTTGACTTCCAAAGACGCCGTGCCCAGTCAGAGACTTTTTGCTGGCTTACCAAAAACTGAGGTGTTCCCCGCCTGCAGATCGGAAATTCGGAAATATTATCGGAAATCTTTCAGTACTAAGCTAACTTAGGTTACAAATAACGTATGATTTAGACTTAGACCCTACCAAAGAACCATGAATGTCCATGAACCGTAAACTATTTTAAACAATCGCATGGGAATACTATATTCCAGACAATAGCAAGTGACGTTTGCGCACATTATGCAAATCAATAGTAAACTAAAAACTCCCACCCTCCGCTACTGAATAGAAGAACCCCGTTAAAAAAGGGTAGGCACCATTCCATTATCATATTTCCATAATATTGACGTTCAATAAACTGATACTATAATTTTTCTTCTCATTTGACCCCAAGTTACGTGCAACCACTGAACAAACAAGCATACCCCTGTTCCACAGGAAAAGTTGCGTAACATTCATAGTTATGGTTGCGTACTGGCAGGAAATTACATGTTGCATCCCACATTCCCATTCGTCCATGTCGTTCGTTCAATACATTCAATTTAAAGGAAAAGAGTATCATTTCCTCATACATTGCGGGAGAACAACCTCTCTCATAGATAAAACGAACGGCAAGCAACAGTATAAGGATACCGTTCTCTATTGTATTCTATTGTATTATGGCTGTTTGTCTTATTTGGCCGCCAAGCCAAGAAAAGGCGCGGCGAGTCGAGAGACAGATCGCCTGCCGGCCATTGCCATTCAATGTCGTGTATTCTATTCGTATGCAAATGAGGCGAAAGGCCGTTCGTTTGGTTGTTGTTCGAGAGAGAAACAAACATGCCGCATATAGCCGTAACTGTGTTCCATTAGCCCTTGCGATACAGTACTAAACAAGATTTTATCGTTGGACCATAAAACTAATCGCTCTTTCCAATATGAGTTCAAGAGAAAGTTCGACTTTAAATGTAACGCTTGACTGCATCACATAACCATATTCCGAATATACGGAGCCGCAATAAATCAACAAAGCGGAAGCGTAGTTCACAAGTAACTCGTGTAAACTACGACAGGAGACAGGAAATTGAAGAACAAGAACGAGACGCGAGACCACTTACATACCTCAACGCCTCAAAATATGATGTTCTGTAAAACTCATTTCTCTTCACTTCAATATAATAAAGCTGTACGACTATAATCCCGTGTCCCTCACCAAAACAGCAACATTTAATCAAAAATTCATTTCGCCAGTGATGGCCGTCCCCATTTTTGAGTCAAACACGGCACACAAGCACAGAGGCCACCCAGAATTTGCAATCAGTTTGGGCGCCTCGCCGAAAACGGAAAAGCACCTTTTATAGCAATTGCAATTTCGCGATATTCATCCCCCCGGAAACTGGAAATTTCCAATTTTAAATTACCGCTGGCATAGAGGGCAAGGGTGCAAGGCACAAGCTAACTAACGACAAACATTGCTTTCCTTAGAACCACTAACATATCACAAGAGCTCTTTGTTGAATTCCTAATCAGTTGGGACCCACAAAAGGGTGTGGTACGTCTGATCTTATTCTGTATGTTCTGTTCAAGCAGTTCATGCATGCGAGTCCCATTGTCCCTCCTTCTCTACAGCACTTTTCAATAGTGAACCCTTTTCAAACACTCTTCAAAGTGCGAGTTGAGGCCTTTCGTCCATCACACGCCCTTTTTGGACTAGCGATGACAAAGCAGAAAAAACGCACTACCAAACATCAGTCATCAAGAAAACACAAGGTGCCCATATTCACAGAAAACCGAGAAAGTTTGTCATCCATGTGGCAAATCGCAACATGACACACTTACTAAATATGGAACAAATTTATTTTTAGACAGCACGCCCATCATCCAGCCAAGATCGCACTAATTAAAGTTTCAGGGAGCCGCTAGAGGCGAGTCTTCACTCATTTCTACACATACTCTCCGTGTCCCACAAGTCCACTCCTTGCTTCTTATAGGAGCCCCACGACGGCAGTAATTACAAACGTTGTGAACCGAGCACATACACGCAAACTAGGGAATAGGACAAAGAATGAAGGACTAATTTGAAGACATTCTGCCACACAACAACTCATTTTGTTGTACAAGAACTCCCAAGAAGAAACTAATGACTCGTTTCAATTTGGCCAATTATGCAACTTCCAAAATTGAAACCTAAAACAACCTCCCCTTTAGTTAACCTCATTATCCTACGACAGAATGGTGTCTCGTACCGAATAATGGTATTTCACCGTAAGATTATGGATTAGATTCCCGATTCCCCTCAAAGTTGTGCATAGTACAATTACTTTAGAAAAGTACATCAAAGTGTTCCAATTCCCAAGAGAACAGAATGCAAACAAATCAGATAAAGCTCGTAAGTATACGCTCGACTACATCAACAAACTCCTCGTGTAGTGACACAGAAATGACTGCCACGTATCAAGATTCCGCTTGACGATAAGCTTCACATAAGAAGCACGCAGCTTATGCCCTCATTGACAATGACAAATTAGCCATATACATGCGAGAGCGAGCCGATAACTTGGAGGACCAAAAAAGCAGTGTACCGACAAAATGTTGAACCAAATAAGCACTGTTCTACTTTGCGAAACCTAAGAAGAACCCATTAGAAGTAAGAACACATCTTCACTTTACACGGGTGCTGAAGCCAAAATATCTCAGGACAGAGAAGGTGGACGGTCATGCCGTGACTAATGATTAGCATGACCTTGTTGCAAAAAGCCGACAAACGACACGCAAATGACGCAATGAGAGCATGTAGATAGCTGGAAAGATGCCGCTGCAATATGTCACGAACACCGTTAAATTCACCGTAGGTGATGATCAGTTATCGACCGAGACACCAACCGGATAATTGAAAATTACTCCATTTTTCCAAATTCCCCATAAATAGCTTCAGCTTCCTTGCTTAAATATGTTGATCAAGGGTGGTTCCGCCCGTGTTCGTATTGAATATCAAACGGCGTGATCAATTCCATTTCTCACCGAAAACATGGGTCGATGTTATAGAGCTGTCAGGTCGCATCAGGTAATCGGCGTCGCTAATCATTTTGTTCGCCCCGCTCTACCAATGCGAACAACGGGAGCAGTCCACCCTCCCATACAAGGAGTTGCCGACGATCAAATCGTACCAAATACTACGCCCAAGCCCGACTTAAAATTTGCATGTTCTCCTTTAACAAAACGTACGACCAGAAAGCGACTCTACGATTGGTGATCTCAAAATAAACACCCAAGACAAGTATCACCGTCAAAGACAATAAACGCGTATCTCTTTCCGCTGTTCAATACGAACTCATAAATCACAACGAAAACGATTGAGCGAGTTTGCTTTTAACACCGCGCAGTCAATTGGATGTATTTCAAGATATACAAGTTGTTTTTTCCCTTCTAACACTGCATGACCTAACCTAGGGTAGCTATTTATTAAGTGCACAGTGCACCATAGTGTCAGAAACACTCAAAACATGCACATAGTAAAAAGGGATCTTCGTTTCCCCAAGGAAATAGCGAGTTGTGTGAATATGCCACTTTCACTCTCCCTCCCTTCATTATTATGCAAAGCCGAGAAGACTACTCGTTAACACTTCAAGAAACGAATAACGAAACGCGCAATACTTGAAAAATATAAATGGAAACAAAACTTTAAAACTATATACTTACTAATCCAAAATTGTGAAAAGGTAAATTACCACAAGAATGTGTCCCTGACCTTATGATTATTGTATATACCCTTACTTACGGGTTTGGGACGACTTTCAGACTCTATGTGAGTAATAAAGGAGCCCGTTTACGACATGAAATAGCTACCGGGCCGGGGCATGACGGCCCGGCCGAGTTAACCACCGAGTAGACCACTATAACCCAATCCTAAATCACCTCCCGTGATGATTATCTGCGCGAACCGAACCGGGCATCAAACTGAAACCAAAAGTCAAGAAAGCACCTTGGAAATTTTCAAAATTCCCAAATTCCAGCAACGCTCAACCTCAACTACGTGCCAGACACCAAATCTATAAATTTTAAATCATTCCAGAGCCCAGACGTCAACAAGCCTCATTCCAGAACCAAACTAGAGAAGTACATCGCACGCAAATACATAAGTTCATCAAGCATTCACGATAAAGCAACTACCCCCTGCCGGTATATCTTGGATAGTGTATAGTGTATATTATGTGAATAACGCTAAACGGTGAGAAATTCTTCGCCAACACACTGAGTGTTTTTCTCCACTCTTTAATATTTGATTGACTAGGTGTGACCTGCCAGTGGATAACTCAATCCAATCTTAGTTTATACTGACAGACGGTGCGGGACGGGTCCGGGACAGGTGCCAGCACCATAGCCAGGGTAGTACCAACAGCCACGCTACCATTCTACCATGAACACAACTGGTATAGACCTAGGCTACCTGTATCAATTTTCAGTTATTTCTTATAAACAAAGGGAGGAAGCAACCTGGCAACCCAACCGATATATCTACCACTCTACCAACTAGACGTTCACTACACTGCATAAGTTCTCTCTCTCAATTGTTTCGAAGATGGCCGTTCCCCCGTTCCAAACACTGTCAAACCATTTGGACACAAAATTAGCCAACATTATCTTTCAAAAAAAAAAAGATAAAAGGCAAAGGGGCAAAAAATAACTAAAGAGGAATTGAGGAAAAGAAGGAAACCAAATATGAGGATGACTGTGCTTACTTTTCTACCACTTCTACGAAATATTGTTCATCAAACAATCAGCAAAATCAACATGCAAAGGGCATTGGAGCGTACCAATGGCCGACCCTTACGAGGTCACCAGACACACACAGTCGCCATGGTACTATGTAAAACATATACATAATAATGATTCTTTCTTTGCTAATGTTATACATTCATTACCTGGATTATACAAATTACAAAGGAAAATGAGTAAAAAAAAAAGAAATAATATACGCAATCGCTAGTAAAAATTATAAACGAATTTGGGACCCACCCAAATTTTGACAAAATAGAGAGAAAGTGAGGATAAAAGACTATTCATTAGGTGGACCCAGCCGGCGTTAATTCTTCATATTGTTTGCGCGATCAAGTGTGGGAACTATGTCAAAAGTGGAACCATATTGCTACCATTGTGCAGTGTTTTCAGATAAGCCACTCAGGCAATCTACATTTGATCATTTATAATTTTCATGAAATAAATAATTACATATACTCACTAGATTAATCAGTTATCAAAATCATATCACATGGAAAGAAAGAAACCTAGGAACTCAACGTATTACGCAAGACATCGTCAATAAAATATTGCGAGAACATGCAACCTCATTGCAAGATAAAGAACAATGCAAATGGTCGGGTCATATTGAACGAGCATTCATTAAAACAATTAGCAAGTACACTCACACACCGCACAATCAAAACTAATAATAGGTGAATAAAAAGGTGAATGGCAATCATTTCACAGTACCATGATAATAATAAATATTAAAAAATTAAAATTAAACGACACCCACCTCTTGCTGCAGATACTGACGAAATAAAAATAAGAAGAAAAATGGTGCACGTCCAAAATGGTCGCCACCGACTCCGAAGCATATTCTGATGCAGAAATGAGCAGTGAGAATTGAGAATATTATCCTTGTTCTTGCTTCCTGTTCAAAACAAGATCAAATCAGCAGACTGTAGAATGAATACGAACGGAATAGTTCATTTCATAAAAACACCGCGTTCAAAAAACTCGCAAAGCGTTTTCTTCAGATGCTCTGAAAATACATTCAGTAAGATAAGAGAAAATGACACTAAAAATATAAAAACGTATGAGTTTTTAACAAACGGAAACGAATGATGGTATAGTCGTATAAGTGATGAAAGCAACTCTAAACACCACGATTTTCTACTCTAACAATATTGAAGTAAGTACATTAATACAGTAAAGGAGAATACTATAAATTATGAGATTTAAAATTACAAATGCTTCTTGAATAGTATCTTTCTGCTCAAGAACCAGAGGGTCGCCTTCAGGGGTCGGGTGCGAAACGAGCTAGAAGGGGCGTGGCCGTATGAACCACAAGAGAGGGGAGGAACTCTAGAGACAGAAAGAATACGCCACAGGACTCCGCCCCATTCCATAAATGGAACTGTATCACAATTAAATTTGAAAAGGTCACAATACATAAAGAAAGTCAGGAAACACGACTGTACTGAAAACTGGACAAAGTTCTTAAACAATAAACATGATTAACTGGTTCACTATATCGCCAAAAGCATGAAACTTTAACAAAGGTGCTGAATAAAAAAAAATACACTGCTCCAAAAAAGAAGTCTTGAAAAAAGGAATTTGAAATGGGTGAAATAATGTCAATAGTTCCAAAGCACAGACTGATCAATAGCTACATAAAACGCTATGATAAATAGGACATGAAAGAATACATCAGAGCACCAATAAGTACAAAATCAGTAAAGAAAAATGCGAAACAAAAAATTTCGGCGCGCGCAAAAAAATTCTGACCAAGCTGTCTGAATCCAAAGCGACAAATTGGACTACGTGAAAATTCAAAATACGTTCATTTCGGCGGGTTTCCATAATAATACTTGTGTACGGTACTATTACCCAATATACCTCATTCCGTTAGTAAGCCAAATGCACAACATGCAACTGTGGGCCAACAAACACGGGACACTTACAATAATAATAATTATTAGTTGACTGAGTTACTAACACTAAATCATGTACTAAAAGGTCATAGGTTACGCCCGATATTATGTATCGGCTATAAATCTACACTATTACCACATTTTATGGTGATGTGCGCGATAAAAAATTGAGATAAAGGAGTCAAAAACAAAGATAAGGATAAAGACCATAAAATATTACCACATTCACTTCATACACAAGGTTGCAGTGTGCCACAAATATAGTTGCTCTTTTAATTTAAACATAGGAAAAAAAGTTAATTTGTTAGCAAAACAAGTTTGATTGACCTGTTCCTAATATGGGCATTGGACACTGTTGAACGATTAACCAATCAGTACGTCAATTGAATGTCACTATTCATGTTTATTTGCTAATTACATTATAGGTTGGATGTTCTACCTAAACCTAACTAATGGGTTGCTAGAGGCATCGCCGTACACGTAGTCTATTTCCGTGCGTTGCAGACATCAGCCTTTCCATCAGCCTTTCTGATGAATTTCATCTAAGTCTCATTCCTATACTGACTACAGATAACATTTGCTGTACTTATATGGGCAGCATGGGTAGTGAAACTGATGATGAATAAAACATGATCAATATATCTCAGAAACCGTGGAAGTTCTCCTGCCGACTTCGCTTTCATACATTGTAAATAGAATAACTTGATAAGAGAATACCTTCCGGCGGAAAACTTATTAGATAAGGGGAATATTCTTGGTCGGTTCCTCTCCTTTAACTCAAAAGAACAAAAAGGGAGGCGCCTCTATCTGATTGTATACAATGCGAATAATGAGTGTCAATTGCTAGAGGCACGCACCATGAGTGACACGAGTCAATTCACTAGAGGTGACAATGAACTAATTGCAATTTGTATTGATTTAGCAATGTGCATCATTTTGTATTGATTAGCAAATTTACTCCCTACCGTACTGAACCAGATCCCCAAGCCTAGAGAAATATCGCCTCGGTTGTAACAGGCTTCGGTTTTCACTAGATCATGAATACTTGTTTAGAATACATGAGGAACAGAGGAACGTACAACTCGACTGTAGAATGGATATGGACTTTAATTTAGTACGCCACAGACTGGAGATGACTACCACGTTGTATGTAACATAATACGACGGAAAACTCTTTGCGCAACCGGGCAAGCCTAATAAGCTTGACCTTCATTCAAATTTCAATGGCCTAATGTTGTTGCTTTACGGTGGAGTCATTCTACATTACAAAGGTGTTCTTTACATATAAGGTACTCCAATCTATATAAGTTATAAAGTCCCACCCTTTTCTCTAAACATCAAAGCAGCTGTCACTTTCCTCGGAAGCGATATAATATGTTGTTCCCCCAACTCCAAATTCCCCCAACTCCAAATCTCCTTTTCTTTACGATCGCACATTTGTTGTGTGCTGGAGTCGCGCAGCTTTTCGGTGACAAAAAGCGCATAGTTATTCGAGTTATATAGGTTTTCTGAAGTCCGGAAGACCCATTTTATGTGGCCAATATGTGTCTGATACATGTCATAAAGCATTCCCAAACCCACCAAGTGAACTCAATATTTTGGCCACAAATACCACTGACAGGATGTGCTATTTGTAAGAGTGTAAGTTGTAGATTTTAGACGTGAGTACATTGCGCGTAACTTCTGGCGGCTTCTGGCGCAAGGTTAGGAAATCATCTCGATATGAATTAATTGCCATCATTTGATGTATCATATGCAAATTTTTCGCGTTTTTCGCTGTCAATTTGCCTTCAGTCAGGATAAGCATAAGAGGGTAATTCATTAACACTGAATGGTGCTTCTCAGTTTTCTTTTCAGAAGTGCCGAAGATATTATAGATACGCGTCTTATTTTGAGTGAAGTGCATTACCCATTCCGGCGGCTAAAGTCACATCGCAATTGCCCGCCGAGATCAGATTAGCTTGAGACAAAGCGCGCGCTAATTGCCACACGCATATGCTAATTGATATGGATGGGTTGGGCACCATGGCGAACGAATGGTATGGAAGTTATGCCTTCTTTGGAAAGCTTCATTGCTTGAACGGTTAGTAGTGGTTCAGTTCATACAATCAGAGCATATCAAAGTGATGGCCAGAAACGATATATGCGTGGTAAATTAACTATTAGTTTCAGACTTCCTCTTGAAAGTTTCCAACAGGTCATTAGAGATACTTTTCAACTATGTTACCTTTTCATCTCACAAACGCCTACCATACTTATACCTCATTTTTTGTGCCATACAACAAAATTGGACGCACATCCCAAAGCAGAAATACTAGTTTCTATCTACCCACTACCGCTGATAAACCACCACAAAAAATGGTGCAAACTGGTAGCCGCCAAAAGGAATGCTAGTATGTGTATAGTTGTTAACCAACTATCCTAAAACTTGCTGCACAAAGTCTATGGTCCGTGAAAAGCAAATGAACTGTCTCTGTATTTTCCTAATGTGGTCGCAAATGATCCTTTTTATATGACCAGATCCTAGCAAAAGTTCTCTTTCTCTTTTGCAATGCATTTTTAGGCAAGTATCAGATTGTCTACTTTATGAGTTGTGCATTATACTCTATCATCTAATATTCATGTAAGTCTCTATCATAAAGATATATCAGAGGCAAAAAGAAAACCTCGGATTCTTTTGTTTGCAAAAAATTATTGAAAAAAAAATTCCATCCAGAAATGCTAACCATGGGTCCTAGTAAAACTCTTACTTTTCTTTCGCATATTATTATCTAAAGTAGAGAAAATCTTCGCACAAAGATACTGTCACACACCAGATGTTTTGCAAACTGTCTTTGTGTCCAGTTCAGAGTTAGAGGTCACATTTAGAGTTTATATAGAAATTAGGGTATTTTATAGATAGCTAATAGCATATGATATGGGACGAATCCATGAAATATACTTGAACTAGCTTTCGTATAAACGGATGCAGATTCATTCGCCGCATTGGCGCAAAACGATAATATTTATAAAATTGGTGAACAATTCATTTAGTTGAACATTAGTTTTATCAACGTGGACCTTGTGGAAGCTGAGGCTAATTAATGGGTTGAGAGAGAATTAGTTATAGAAAGTTAAATAAGTGACGAACACAACATACTACTAGAATTACGGCTAAAATTATAAAACCAGCCGATCGGAAGTTACTACTGACTAGTTGACTACTGACTACATAAGCTAAAAGTATCATCAAATGTATAAGACGAGACCCGCATGAAGCATTTTAATCGCTAAAGAGGGCTTACGCCACAAGGAAAAGCAGGTCATTATAGGGGTTTAAGTGTGGAAGTTTACCCTCCCCGTTCCAAAAAACTAAGTCCTTTTTTCATCACCACTCTTTTTTGTTGGCTAAAAAGTAAAAGTGAGGTCGTTCCACTTTTCAACTGCTCAAGTCAAATCTTTGCTGTTTTCAAAAGATACAATACTAGTGGAACGGCTTTGCTTATTTATGTTATATGTACATATATATGTTTACACAATTTACAGTATCTCTCAGGGAGAAATGTAAAATTATTATGGTTTACTGGCGAAAAGCGAGTGGTAGGCGTGCGCGGCAAAACACTGGCGCCAAAAACCGAGTGGTAGGCGTGCGCAGCAAAACACTGGCACGACAATTTTGAGCGGCGAAGAGTAGGCACGACGACAGCACGCAAATGAGGTGCGAACGAGATAAAACGGTGCGCGGCGATTTCGCTTTTCGCCAGCTTTTCACGAAATGGTGCATAGTGTACTCGAGAGAACATGGCGAGAGTCTGGGCCAAGTGCGCAGCGGAATGTAAGCGCACCAGCAGAGTTTCGCTTTGAAATCGGCAACAGCAAAGATATGACAAACGGTAACCATAGAAGTTCACGGCAAAAACAGAAAGGAGGAATTGCCCACATTTCGGCATATCAAATGCTCCAGTTTAAAAGAACATCCTATAACTATAACCCTAGAAGCTTCATCGGTTGAGGTAGCGGAATAAAGCAAGTAACGGAGCGGTAGCTCCACCTAGCCAGCTAACGGTAAGTAGCCGCATTCCACTATACCAGTTTGTCAGCCCGCGCGTTACGTTACAAGTCACTCTCACTTTCTTTTACCGCTACCCCATAATCTTTTTTTTCCTTGTCCACTTCTTATGAGAGGGAAATATACAGATGACATTTTGTATTGGTTGAATGCAGATAGAACGAGTTCTCTATGAGCAACAGAGTAAATGCAACCCTGTTATTTTCGAGCCGAAAGGTATCAAGAAGTTACAAGGCTCATATGCTTTCTGTGAGGTAATACGCAGTAAAGGCAGCGAAGGGTCCGCGACAAATTAAGCTCGGTCAAATATTGGTTGAAACGAGTCAATTACTGAAGAATTGATTTGCTTTAATTACATAATTGAAAGAAAAACGTACTTTACGTACAAACAAGGTTTCTAAAGCGACGTTGGGAGTTGGTACTTGTCGATGTTAATACACGTCGCCTACCCGAGGTAAGGGACCTACCTAACGTAAGACCATTAACGAGTCACTAAGATAGTTGCAGATGATTTAGGAATTGGTTTGTTTACCGTTAGAAGGCGTTAAGTGGACATCCAAGTGATGGATAGTGTCAGTCGATATGTTACAACCTATCAGTTTGGACGGGAAGCAGAGACAAGCGAGCACTGTTGCCAACTCAGGCAATTAATGAGCTAGGGCCGGTAAGCAATTAGGATCGCTGCACTATTCACATAAGTTTGACTCGAGGTTTAAGTTCCTAGTAGACGTATTACCTCTTATCGAAGATGCATACTAAAGGACCAGGCTCAACTGAAAAAGTTGTGCTACATTTACAACGTGGGAACTACGGAGTGAAGTTATACCTGCGCAAAAGGTATTGCATCGAACTCAAAACGGTAAATTCGTGAAACAATATGTAAGTACAGTAGTCTGAATGGTCTATAAAGAATACAAAGGAAGACGAAAAGAAAAGGTAAATTTCCTTGGTCATAACTATCCCATCGTACCACAGACGTAGGAGGTAAGCCTAGGCCTACTTTGACAATGGCTGATTTATTGATATGAATAAAATCATACATACTAATAAGAACTGTTGTTTCAAATATAATTTCAATTAAAGGTTAACCAACCGCGAGCGCCAACTGGGTGTTCGCTTTCTGTTACACTTGGAGCAAAGGCGCGAAAATCCACACTTTGAGGGTGAGTAGAGAGAGAGAGAGAGAGA
The DNA here is from genome assembly GCA_036852015.1 of Pelodera strongyloides. NCBI lineage: Eukaryota > Metazoa > Nematoda > Chromadorea > Rhabditida > Rhabditidae > Pelodera > Pelodera strongyloides. Next base: position 196,417 of record JAANDG010000188.1, read on the forward strand.
GAGAGAGAGAGGAGAGAGAGAGAGAGAGAGAGAGAGAGAGAGAGAGAGAGAGAGAGAGAGAGATAGAGAGAGAGAGAGAGAGAGAGAGAGGGAGAGAGGGAAAGAGAGAGAGAGAAAGAGTAAGAGGGAAAGAAACGGAGAGAGGAAATTTGAAACTCTAGACCTTTTGCAAAGATATTATCAGATGCTGGGTACCGAAAAACTAACAACGGACCGTGAAAATACACATCTCACAGTAACACCAAGTGCTCTATGTGAAGCACTTTACGTTAATATTTTTTAAAATAAAATGTCTCAAGCCGCAGAAAATAAATTTTATAAACTTTTTGAACGGCAAGGGTCTGGTAATTGTTAATTGGAGGATTTTGACAACTAAAGGTTTGTAATCAGTGCTTTATATGAAACGGGATTATTGAAACATACAAACATAGTGAGAGAGTAAAATATGGGTTTCTATTCGACTCCTCTAAAGCTTACAGTATGAAAGTCGAATTTTGAAAGTGTGAAGATGGTGTGTGTGCATGTGTGATATGCTGTCACAGAGCAGTTGTGGCCTATCAAAATTCCTGATGGATTGAATGAAATCAAAAGATTTCAATCATTGTGCCGCCTGACACCGGTGGTCAAGGGACTTGGATCTCTAAGGACCCTAGGCTAGGAGCTAGGGCATTAGGTACATAAGGACCATATCCGAGGACCCGAGTCGTACAATCGGGGCCTTAGACCGTCCCGCAGAGGACAAGTTACGGTAAAATTTTAATTCGTACAGTAAGTAACTCACGAACAAGTGTGAATATACAAGTAAAATAAAATAAGTAAACGCTCAAGTAAAACAAACTTTACTAGATTATCGATAAATGTATAGAAACGATTAAACTGACAAGGTGTTGTCTTTTGTTTTAGTTAGCGTTTTGCTTTGCGCGCGCCGCGAAGCGCTATAAAGAAAACTCAATTAATCAAGCAAGTGTCATATCGGGTTATAATAGTACAGCGCCTCGTTTCGCTGCTAAATGATGACTAGAAAGGTATGAGAAACGATTTGATTTATGGAGTTTTTTTCCCCACTCACATATTTTTTGGTTAACATTTACGATTTATTTGAAATATTTACTTAAATTTAACCTCCTTTAATACCATATTATTCCAAAACGTTTACTCCGCACGTAACGTAACGCAACGTGGAGCACCTGTCCGCGCCGCCCTCTTTTTCCGTGCCAGATAAGTGCGGCACTCGAGCCGTGTCTCCCAGTGAGCGACCGAGAAACTCACGGCAGATATTTAGTGAAAGTCCCAACTTCATTGAGTTGATCCATGCAATATCACATTATTTTCCCGGAGGTGTGAAAGGCTTTTTTACACGTAAATTTGCCACATTTCCGACGCCAACGCTTATTAAAACGACCGCTTTGTGATTGATTGCGGTTTACAATGCGTGGAGATCAAATGATAATTTGAGTTTTTGCGGCGATATAATAATCTCAAAGAAAGGGAGATACTGGCGCATTTACGTAAGCAGTTTTTAACACTTACGCCAGTGTGATGTTCACTTGTAAAGTCAAAGTCAAAGTTAAACTCCGGGCGCTCGCTCAGAATCTGATTGTGAGTGTGCTAGGCAGCTCTATCATACGTCTGTAGATTAGCTCCTATTACCTATTACAGTAGTAATCACATCTCTCGCATTTACACAATAATGGTTCCGATTGGACTTCATTCAAAGAACACAATTTTGGATCTATAGCTAAAGATGTATACACTTGAGTGAGGGATGTGCTAGCACTTTTTGAAATGTCCGTTTTTCGGGTACGGGTCACTTCGAGTTTACGGGTCCCCAGAGGATTAGGAGTACTGTGTGGAATGACTGACAGAAAACGTATTTTACGGACTACTATGACGGATGGAGTTGTGTTTCTGTGTAAGAAGGAAACAATTGAGAAAAAATGAGAAACTCTTTTTTTTGGGAAAACTATTTCGAGAAGATGCACATAAAATGATGGAGGAAACTGAATCCACCATGATGCCGACTGAGAAGGGCTGGGGGATATCCCCGATTTCAGAAGGCGGAAGATGAATCTTTTAAAGCGAAATACCAGCCGGTTTTTGAAAAGCAGCGTGGACAACTGAGTTACCTATTTATGCTAATTTACTCGAATTCAGCTCGATTTTTTATTCTAATTTACGTTCATTTTCATCAGCCGGATATGAATGATGGTGTGCTCGATGTATTTCAAAAACCGACTAGTATTTCGCTTTAAACGTTTACGTGCTGTAATTACATTCGGTTATGATTCTGCTTATCTTCTGATGTAATGCAACCGCGGCTGTAGTGGATATCGGTGTCCAATAAGAAATAATTCCCAATATTCTAGTCTGTTTTTACACAAGTCCATCAACGCATGTGCGGCAAATCGACACATTCAAACACTTTTTTTTGTACAATCATCTTTCTCTCAGCTTTAATCTACGCTCAAAAGACAGCTGCCATTGCCACAAGAGCGAGCGAGTAGTTGAATTTATATTAATTATTCCACTAACAAACATAGGGTACCGTCATGGAAACGGCTATATTAGAATGCACGTATGCAGTACTTTCACAAGCTATCGCGGTGATAATTGGCTCATGTCATTCACCAATCTATGTGTTCATGAAATCCCTTCCTTTTATTGGAAGCTAGGTAACTCTTTCCTTTACACACCAAACAGACATCATCCAGATTGCGTGACCGACTCAAAATTGTACCAATTTTACACCATTCCGTTGACGAGCACAAGATGGTGTCACGGAGGAGCGGGCACCCTTTGATGCAATTTGGTACCTAAGGGCCAGGTGTCCAGGGAATCTGGTCACACCATTTGTTGCACCCGCACCAATATGCAAATTTACGACCGGTTTATGAGTTGAGAATATCTCTGGCAGGGGCAGACCGGAACCGGGGAAGTTATGTGGATACATCAAATGCTACCGATTACATATTTTAATAAAAGGGCCCAAAGTAAAGGATGTAAATCATCAACTAGACAATTCGTCAAACCTAGGTTAGGTTCTTCAAAATTTTTTGACATTATCCTAGGTACAAAGACATTGTTCAATTAGAATTATAAGAAGCTGAATGCTCAGACAGGAGGAAAGTGAAACGTGCAGTACTTCAGAATTAAATAAATAAATATATATTTTGTTTACGCTTGAAGGCCGTGCATCTGAATTCAAGGGGAAACAATACAGGTCAAAGTTTGCTTATGACATATGCCGCAGAGCTGAAAATGAGCAGTAGACGACTAGTTCCAGATGACAAATTGCTTGGTCTTCGGGCTAGGGCATATTCAGTAGTTACAGTATAAATACAACGAATGTGAACTACAAGCCAAGATTAGTAAACTATTAAGCTTCTTATAATTACATCTATTTACATAGATAAGGGTCAACAGCCACCTATGCAACCAGTATTACGATAGTAACAAGGCACAGCTGGTGCACAATGTGGTTCAAGATCGGTCCCAGATCGGTCTAGTATCAAAGAAGACCGCTACTCGGACACATATTGTTTGTTATAGATCGCGTGCCGCTAAAGAGATTAATGTATAGGAATACCGCACAGAAATTAGCATAAACTGGGAAAACAAACGTGTTGTATGGTAATGAAGGAGTTGACACAATATGTGATGGAATGCTTGGGATAAAGTACTGTAGTTAGAGGTTAGAGGGATATACAATTTACGTGACGATTAAAATAAATACTTCTGATACAAAAGCAGCGAAATTTAGAAGATGCTCGCTGGAAACGGCAACGTGAACGTAGCAAGTTTTCCTACACGCCGAAAAACTTTGAAGGAATTATGTAAAAAAAAAACTTCGTTGATCTTGCTGTTTTCAATGTTTATTGTATTATCGACGAATTTCCAATGCCCAGGATGCCCGGGTACCGTATTCAGATTCAGCAAACATACTAAACCTACAGTATTGTGTCGAGTAAACATCGGATTTTAATTGGATGTTCTATTCCCGAGAACTTCACAGATCCCGCGGCTAGAAAACATAATGTCAAGGTTATTTTCTATAATAACTAATAGCATTCCCATAGTCATAGTTCAATTTTCCCTAAGCAAATAGTGCAGAACGGAAAGGTACCAAACAAAACGTTTGCAACTACGTGTAGAAAACTGCTTTTCGAAACATACTGTGGGGTGACATAGAAACATGGGACAAGTTGCAAGAGTCTAATAGACATAACATAAAAAAAAACTGCCTCCAACTCGTATGTAGGTGAGAATGAATTCTTCGGGGATGTCCTGATGAAAAGTGTACAAATTCGTAATTTGGAACATCGGGTACTCGGCACCAAGTGAGGGGTTAGATCCCTGGGGAGTTAGCCACTAGGCAGACGCATTTCGTACAGAAAATGAAAAAGAGGGGAGTTTTATTTCGACCCTCCGGAGCACATAAAGCCTTGTTTCAGAATAGATGGAAATCGTATAGTTTATCAATAAAAGGGATAGAATACAATAAAATATGATATAATAACACATATAGGATCATATATGTGAATAATATACGTAAATGTAAGTATACCAACATGATAACCAATACAACAGAAGACTCAAACAGTTGTTCGCGGTTTGGGAAATTTATGGCTTTGGTACCTTTGGACCTGTAAAACATTGGACTAACACTGGTACAACACGTAACAACACTATGCTAATGCAATAAAAGTTAGCGACAATAAACCAGCACGTGCAAATAAAGGTCAAGATAAAGTTACACCTTAAATTAGTCCATCGTAAGTATAAAACATCTTGAACTTGAAACCTTCATATAAACTTCGAGATGAGTACAACTTTTGGATATCAAAGTAAGGAATAAAAAATTTGTCATACTGAAACTACCGGCCGGTTTTTGAAACACATCGTGGACAGATGCATTCTTATGCGTTTATGCGAAGTGGGGTCGAATTGGGGTCGATTTTTTTTTAATCTAATTTACGCTCATTTGCATATACTGTATGCGAATGCAGGTGTACTTGATGTGTTCCGGCAGGTATTTCGCTTTAACATATGATGATTACCCTGACTTTCTAAAAGGTTGTGCTCGCACAACCTTTTAGAAAGTAAAACAAACATCAAACATGGATGTGACTAGTAGGCCTGTAAAATTGCATAGTTTTCTGATCATGAAACCTTTCCGAGAAAGGTCGGATAAATAAAAAGCGTGAAGTAGTTTTGGTGAGCGGGCGCGCCCCTTGAAAAATGGTGTCAATTGAGGGGTTTGCAAAACTGTTTCGGACGGGGTCAGACGGTGTGTGAGAGATGTCGATCCAATACTGTAGACTCGAGAGACTCAGGGGATCTCAAGGAGAAAACCATAGGATTCGAGGAGGGTATAGAGAAATGAGTTTCGGATATGTTGCATTAAAGGAACTCTGTCCAAAACGAGGTGATAGGAAACGAAGTGAAATAGAGGGAAACGGAATTTACAAGGGAAATACATCACCTTTGGGGGGGGTGAAAACTCCCTGATGAAAGCGGGGACAAATTCCCCGGGGAGAAATCATTTGATAGTCATAAGTGGAAATTATAACACAGAAATCAGTGGACATCAAATTACGGTATATGTAAACTACAAATAAAGATGTGGTCTGTGGCAAGAAGGAAAACTTTGTTTGGGCCAGCCAACCAATAAAACAGAGTTTTTCAATAAACATACAAATAATTAAGTACATCGCTCTATTTTTATAATATAGACTTATACAAACCAAGTTTTCACTGGAACGGTTCTAAAAAAATCTCTCTAAACTATGTGCGATGTTATAAAGTGGAGTTTAAGTGTCTAAGTGGTTTAGGGACTTGTTCTTAAAGAAGAATCTCACAAACGGACATACACTATAGATATGTTGAGATTTGCATAAAAGGTGCGCTTGACTTAATTCTAACACGGAAAACTTTATAGGGAAAGTGGAATAAATAAATGTGTACCTCAAACAAGGAACCGTTTTTTTCGGTTTACGCTGTACGTGTATGTACTACAGTATTTGATATTTTAAGAAAATAAAATAAAACTATGTAGATAAAACTATGAATAGAGAGCTAAAGATCGAGTTCCATAGGTATTGAATCGGTGAAAAGCTCGTCTGAGCGGCTACAACCACGATTTGTATTGTGGTTCATGTTTGCACGCAAGGGTTCTAGTGGTTTGGTGGACTATGGCTAGCCTTCAAGACCTTTTGAGATTTGAGTAAAGGGGGCTTCATCTGACTATCTAAATCTAGAAATAGAAAGAAAACTCTGGATACATATTAAACCAAACAACAAACTACAACTTTATGCTATGCCCTGTAATCTACTACACGGGTTTACATGAATACTGCAGGATCTCACTTGAGGTTTCAGAATCTAGGTTCTACAAATTAAAATGCCCATTGATTATTAAAAGCAGACCGGATACAAAAAAAAGAAGACGGAAAAAGCAAACATCTATTTGTTATTCCGGATCATCTCGGAAATAAATATCCTCGTTGTTGACACTGTTTTGAGTGGGCAATTCGGAAAGAAAGGAGAGATGATATCCCCATTGATTGGGAGAAGAATAACTGGATCCGGGCATTGTTTGGAAGAGATACTCACGTAGGAAGGTGGACTCTTGATTATTAAAGAAGATCAGAATGACTTTAAAGGGATGGGGTCACAATAAATATTCGAGCTACCTTGTGCGGTACCAATTTCTCAAAGTAAGGAAGCATGCACGGGAAAAATTATTGTTATTAAATACCAAAAATAAAGAAAATGATCAAAAAAATGCACTTTACTCAAAAGGAAAATGGTGATGGTTGTCGTTTACTCGAGTTTGATTTACCACGATTAGCGTGAGAAATATATGGAGAGAGTGAATATAGGATAAGAGAACAACCACAAACTACATTGTTATATTTCTAACAATACGCGGTGGAAAATAACTAGACAGTTCCACGGTTGCCAGTTAATTCTTGGTTGTAAGGACGTTCTACCCATGATACACTCCAACATTTGAATGTCAAATATGGCTCGGAAAACCACTGCATAATCGTTTTCGACCCTATACCGTACATAGTTTGCATACGTCTTCAGAACTTCATTTAACTTCGCCGAATCGCTTATTCATTCAATTCAACAATTCCAAACCCAAAAACGTTTTCCTGGTCACGGTCGCGTTTTTCGATCAGTTGGCACACTTTTTGTGGCAAGGCTGGCGTCAGAGCGGCGCCACATTAACGCCACACGCGAGCCGGCCGAGAATGATTGTCAATTGGCTAATTATTATGGTGACGCGAGAGACTGACAGATGCAGATCATTTAAATTTGAGCCTACATAGGTGAATTCCGAGTTTTATTGGATTTTACTGTATATTTTATACGTGGCAGGTGATTTTTGGCCAACATTATAATATTGGGGCTGAAGGTGCACGAACAGGTAATGTTCAATAACATCTTCTTTATTAATATACTTTTTGAGTAAATCTTTCGTGATCCAAAAACTACAAAAAACGCAAATATCGAAAAGGTGATCAATTATTGTACATGCGAAAAACAAAAAAAATCATAAAATTCCATAAAATAAATCATATTCATAAAAAACGGTACCTATTTTTCTAGACATATGTATATACAAGTATTGTACAATTAGCTAGATCGATCATATCAATTTCAAAATAATGAGGAAAAATAAAATATTCAATTTTCGCTCGATAACCCACAGGTGATTCATATCTATTATCAGTTTGTTCTCATACAAGTTTCACCATTTTCTATTTATTTCTATCTGAGAGTGGTAATAAAAAGTGAGCGGCTTTCTTTGAAGCGTTGATATCGGTTATTATTACTCGGTCACTCGAAGGCTTACAAGGGCGTACCGAATGATAATGCATTATGTAAATAAATACATTCGAATGATGCCCTATAGTGATTGCATAACACATGTTCAGAAATGTTGATGGAGGGCAGGGAGAAACCCATCTTAAACTATAGATAATATGTAGAAACTGTAAAGCAACAAGGGTATTTATGATCATATTAAACAATTATTAGTTCTAAACATCGTGTTCTGGTTCTGTGATGTGTAGCGGTTAACATTAGCCCTCTAGACTCAAACAAAGGTAAGTAGTCATCATGACTGCATAAAGTACCGTCACTGAAGCCGACTCGCATCTGGTAGAAGTTCAAGGCAGGGATCCAGCATCTTGCTAAAGCTGTTCGAGATGGCGAGGCAGGGTAGAATATTGTATCGTACATATGCAGCTTCAAGTGTTCTAGTTCTGCGAATTACGGAGTTGTTCATTCTAATTTTCATGAATATTATTCATCATTTTCACAGAAAAAAGCTTTGTTGAAAAAAAAAACATAATAAAGCTTGTTTCAAGGCTTCTGCGTGACGTGACAATTACCAATATGATTTCTTTTACAAATAAATTATACATGTTTATTTCAAAACAAAAGCTTTAAGAAACAAAAAGAACATAACATGGATCGAACATGCAGTTAATAGATACCGTACTTTTTTGCAAACGCTAAAAAATAAAAATAAATAAACAAATACGAAAAAAAACGCAACAACGACCAAGCACCTATAAATCAGGTATTTAGAGTAAAGCTGGACAGAGAGTACATAATCGAAACAAAAGCAACAAAATTTAAAGAGTATGTCGAATTGTAAATCGAATTGCAAAACGGTTATACTAAAAATCAATCGATATCATCGTAAATCATAATTCATCCCCAGAAGTTAAACAAGCAACAACCAATACTACCAAAGAACAACTGTATGCGCTGCTGATCAATAAAGCCAATTTAATCATGAATCGCAAACCAATCGATAATAAATCGATATTCACCAATCAGCCAATCACTGATCCTGCGCAACTCGAAAGTCCAGACTTAACAAAAGACCCAATCTGTTCGAATGTTCCTCCCCAATTGCAGATTCCAATTTCTCTTCGCTTGAAGTGAAAAGTTCACTCAAAGAAGCAAACTTCTGACCGAGCATCAGACGAGTCACTTCTGGCTAAACGATCCACTAATTATATGCTAATTAAGTAAATACTCATTAATTATACAGTTACATTACCGCGTTGGTCATTAATGAAGAGGGGTGTTTCAGAAACATTATCGCACATACTGAATTCCATAACTTCAAAGTTCACGTGATCGCGAGCTCGCAATTTTTGTCCGCGAACCATATACTTTAATAAATTAAACTCTAAAACCTTGGTCATTCCGGGAAGATGTTCCGTGAGATGTCGCAATATGACTGCATTTGGACGAGTAGCCTTGCCACGGGTCGCAAACTCAGCTTAAAGACAAAGGTAAAGAGTACCGGGGTATATCAACCGACTCCGCAGAAACGGTGCACCGGGGTCCGGTTCATTTCTGAAGCCGAACGAACTGGCCTCAGCAAACTCAGCTTGAAAATATTAATATTCAACGTTTCATTATGCAGCCAAAGCCCAAACTCCGTCAGACACCAAAATGGCGTTTACACAAAAAGGGTGAGATAAGCTCCATGTATATTTTGATTGCGAACTAGGTTTTTTAGGAAGATTACCTCTCTCTCTCTCTTCTCTCTCTTTCTCTCCTCTCTCTCTTTATCTTCTCTTCTCTCTCTCTTCTCTCTCTCTCTCTCTCTCTCTCTCTCTCTCTCTCTCTAACAATAAGAGCGATAGACAAAATAATGTAATAACGAACCTTCCGCCTCTGCATCATCTCCCTTCAGAGCCATGGCCTTGTCCATGTCAGGTTCATCACCACCGAGCTGCAAGTAGCATATAATTGATTATCACCACATAACTCATTGTAAGTGTGAAAAACACGAAAAGGAGACTTCGATAGAATCTCGGGCTCTACATAATGTGAGAGAAAATACAAATGCTACAAATTCTACAATTCCAGTTACTCCAAGTTCAAGTTATCTATCTTCCCAAAAAATGCACAACTTCTGATTTTCACTACAGTACCCTAGACTAGAGGCCTAATACAGTGTACCTTAAGTTCGGAGAAATATTCCGCCGAATTGACAGGCGACATCGACCAGATCAAACGAAGTTTTGGATGTTGACGTAGAAGGCAGGTCAACTGGGAACGGATCTCACGGCAACGACGGGTCAACTCGCCCTGAATATACAAAATACGAAAACTACTAAAGACCAAATAGAAAAGACTAAATATTAAAGAAACTACAAACTACAGAAGCTAACTACAACAAGAGAAGCAGTTCCTTGGCTACGAGTGAGCACCATAACGACGAACACTACAAGAAATACCGATAATTTGATGAAAATCCGCTGAAGGAATTCACCAACTGAGTGTGTTGACCACCGAAGCGGAAATTATTATCAAATGTGCGTGATGAACTAAAAAACCAACCTGGAACGGTCCCCCGTTCACCAATTTCGATTCAAATTTCACATTGGACTCAATAAGAAGAAAAGCGCTCGCATAGTGACGAATCATCTAAATTAAGAGAGAAAATACTAGCCATATTCCAACAGTAATTCTGAAAGGAACGCTGAATGATAATCGATATCCAAACCAACGATTACTACAGTAATCAATACCTACCTGTTCGGCCTGTTTGAAGACCCTTCCACTTTGTAGTGATTGGGTCAAATCATCCAGAGCTTTTCTCTCCACGCACATACCCGGTGTGAGGACATAGTCGCCAACCTAAACACGTAGGCTAATTTATTAATAACTCTAATAAGGGTTTAGAAAATTATCCTACACCAGACGGCTACGCCGCCTGAAGACGTCTTTCCGCACATATAAAACGTCTGAAACGTAGTGAAAAAAAGTCAGCCACAGAGTTGTTCTTTTGCATAATGAGCTTCGATTGCCTCTCGACCCTTTTTATACTGAGGAACATTTTATTCAAATTGAACTTCCGTAACGCACAGGGTGCTAGCGCACACTACAGTTACTTTTTATAGAATAAGAATAATTATTCTGAACACTCAAGAATTTGACCCTGTAAGTTGTTTATTTCCCGGTTACATAGGCGAAAACATGACTGCACACTGAGAGTTTATTTTCTACAAAGAAGAAACCTCCAAGGTGGCAGCTCGAACTTGGTATCCTTTCTTGTAGAGGATTGTAGGCAGTTCACTGTTGAATTCACGCATGTCAACGATGATCTAAATACGGATTTTTGTTGAAAACTACCAGACGGGAATGGGAGGATATATATACAAGAATGGTACACACCAATGAAGAATCACTTCTATACTACTCAGGTCACACTTCGCTGGCGTTCGGTCATTTATGAAGCACGCGTGCGGCATACAATCCGCTGGCAACTGCACGCGTGCTTTTTGACTTAAATGATCGCACGCCAGCGCCAGCGGAGAGTCAGCCATGCAGTCAATGAGAATCCAAATCCTTGCTACCGAAGGTACATCATCCTCCGTTGTCTGCCGTCCTCCAGCATTCAAAGTTGAGATTTGAAGGCGCGGGGGCTCCTCTCTGATGACGTCATACTCCTCGGAGATCATCAGATTCTGAAGGAAAGGGTGCAATAGATATATCGCGTTCTCTCCAACGCATTCCCTCTCTATCCCTAACTGCGCTTATCGCTTATGGGGTTTGCAAGTATGCAACAATTCCTTGCAAGTATGTACACGAGGTACCGTAATTTGGAACTAAGAATGAATATATAACATGGGAAATTATAAAATCGTTCCAAGACTCATTTTTCCAAGACAAATTTTTCGGCATACTTGCAAACCCCATTATTGATGTATATTCTCCTCCCCTCTCACATAAAACGCTCTCTCTCTCCGATTCGGCACATAAAATTATCATACATATAATGTCCCACCTGTGCCTCTTGGAATAGACTATGAAATGCCTGTGTCTCCTTGTTGATTCTGCTCAGGTAACGTTCTTCCTCCGTTGAATGATTGTACTGAAGACTGTAGACACGACGGGAGCATTCGCAGTTACACGAGTGGAATACCTGGAAATAGGAAGGAGGATGTCGGTAGTGTAGTGGTTACCGCAGTGGACCTGTAATTCAAGGACGCGGGTTCGATTCCCGCTCGTCCCAATTCTCCCGCTATCCGATTTGACGAGATAAAAAAAAACATTCAAAGACCAATCACCTCAATCTGTCTCCACGTCAATAGATCGTACTTGTACATGATGATGACCACAGGATTATATGTTTCCAGAGCTCTCAGTGTATTGTACCTCTCTCCGACAGTCATCACCACCACTGGCACCTGGAAGGAGATATTTTAAAGTTACCAACCCACAGTCCAGTTTATAAAAAATGACATTTTACGCCTGCCTGTACCTAGCACAGTAATAGAATTGAGTGTTCCCCGTAAAACTGATTGTGAAGAGTTTCAACACAACAAAATAACATGTGATCCTCAGCAGGTCAGTTAGAAAAACGAATTTTCACTGAATTTTACTTAGCTTTCCTAAGTAATTTACCTTTTCAAAGTCTCCCAATCTCTTCGTAATCTTATTCTCCGGTTCTTCTTTCATCTCAACAGTGTTGGATGACGTAGACGGACCCGGATCCGCATTGCTCTTTTCCGCTGTCTACAATATTTCCTACATTATTTATGCATAATCTCACTCTTACAAATCTTCTTTTATAATTGATTTTTTTCTGGCTCCAACTGCACAACAACATTTAACAACCGCATGTAGCTGTTGAACATTTTACTCTGTGTTGACTTTTGTGCGCATCTCACTGATGCAATAAATTATTATTATAAGTATTATATATGTAAATGAGAAACAAATCTTCTTTGGATATCCCCACACTGTTTAGCATCCGCAAAATCATAAAGTTCCCCAGCCCCAGCAATAAACACATCAACTTTTGCCATGTTCTGAGTTCTGACAAGGGTCTCATATCAATGACAGACAAGTTCAAATTAACAATCAGCTCATATTACAAATGATCCTTCGCACACTTTTTTTGTGTATTGTATATACACATAAATTCACACATACAGGCTAAGTCGAAGGTCACCAGAAAAACGAGTGGTCAAACCAAAATTAGAACAGAATTAGTAAGCAAAGTTAGCGTGCACGTTGAGTACAGGGTTCTTGAAATTCTGAAAAAAAACTATACATTCATGGAAAAGCAATTCCCGAGTAGCTATACTGTAACATAGGCTGGGGGTTTCAGTTTTCTCCGGCTTTCCACATGTTTCAATGTATCAAGAAATAAATGAATGGTGTATTTCTAGATTGAGATCTCCTTGTCAGAGTTCTAAATATTACTTCGTCATTGTACCTTCCTTACTATTTAACAACACTTTATATACTTACATTGTTTTGAAGGGCACAAATTGCCTGTACTTCTGAACATCAAACAACTAATTGTAAGCTACATACTACATTAACATCTCAGTCTCAAAAAACATCTTCAACATGCATTTTTTCAGAACACATTCTCAAAGATATGTACACCCTAGTGGTCAATAAAACCACTGTATTTGTATTGTTAATTAACCCTTGATTTCAAACCTAACAGTTAGATAATTTAATTTTGCAAACTTCCTCATTGTATTATATTATACAACACCAATTTTTTGGCAGCTGCTATATTCAGATTCTGCCACTTCCCACAGTACCGTAAGGTACTATCCCACAGTGCTAACGGGTACTTAACTATACGCTAACACCTGCCAAACTTACCCGAACCCGCCCTAAATCACAGTAGGAAGTGTAGGAAGTATAACATTACCCTTACCAGTGGTAACATATTCTCTACCAAAGGACAATGCAGGAAATCGTGAACTAGTAAGTTTCTGATCTGCTATTTTCCCTAATCATAGTTACAAGCCATACGCGATAACACCTTCGTTTCTGCACTAAAACAATTTGAAAACCAATTAAATCCCAGAAATTGCTTAAAGCTAAATGCTAGCCCCTTTGGAAAATTTGCATATGATAAGCAAATCCTATGTATCCTATGCTAATTTGTACGATCGTCCACGGCAATCGTACAAAATTAGCATTGGATACATAGGATTTGCTTACCATATGCTAATTTTCCAAAGGGGCTAGCATTTCGCTTTAAACTTATAATTAATCCGGCGGAGGGTCCACATCCTTTTTTTGTCCGCACTTCTATTCTAATTACGTGCCCTTGGAGATCGATGTGCCCCACCCCGGCTTTTCATCGCCTAGGCTTAGAAAAGGGCCAGACGAGGGCCCTTGTTCAGCTAGTTTTTCTCTTTTGCCGATTTATCTCCTTACAGAAGTCCAAAAATGCATCCCCTAAAGTCATAGTACTTCATAAGTTTCACCTTCTTTCCTTATACATTATATAGAAAATCATTAACTCGATGTGCAAGCAAATAAGGTTCAAGCCTCTAGGGGTAAATAAAAATAGCACACCGATAGAATAAGTTATGAAAACCAAAAATATCTGTTTTACAGCGTCTCCTATTCACGCTATTTTTTCGTCACCAAATATTTTTACTCAGCGTATATTGTTAGGTATACGGTGTCGTTTCCCACGATTGTGTTACATTTCTATGCATAATGTATGACTATTATGTCTGCCAATATGGCACCATTTTTGACGGACCATTCGAGGGTTAAGACCTACCTTGTCTACGCGGCATTTTTTTCTTGCTATGTATACAAAAATATTCTATACTTTTATCTTAAAAGAGAATTTTCTTGTTGCATGATATATTTGCTTTAAGAAGTCGCAACAAATGTCTTTCATTTTCTATTCATAACTGGTCAAGCGTATTCAGGAATTACATTCTCGGTCAGGCAAATTAACCTTCAACCCAAAAAGTTCCCTTACATTGTCAGGTTAGGAAAAGGCGTTTACACCATTTTCAGACTGGCTATTCTGATCTACATGATTCAACAACGCTGCCAATAATTATGTAACTTACCCTAATTACACTGTATGGTGCAAAGCACTTTTTCCTTGATTACCGAACACTAAGTCCTTACTTATCTTACGTAGAAACAAAATGAGCGCGTCGCAAGGTCCTAAAGAATTGATTGTAACACACCAACAAAACAGTTCCAAGACCTCATACGTTCTAAACACAAATGCAGTCAAGATACACCTTCCCTTGGGAAAAAACGAACTCGATGGTCTAACCGGGCACTTTTTGTCAATTTTTGTATATAGATCATGTTTCTGATTTCGCTCTGATATATAAACTGACCGGGGCGGGCGCTGACATATTTCATGTATACTGTCATTACGTGCACACAAAATGCACGTACACGCAAATTTTTAGGATTATTCACAAGCTCAGAATTTTCGTATTTCGATTGGCAGAAAGAAAAATGAAATAATACTTTATGTATAGGATCACCGTTCAAAAACGCATTTTCATTTTATATTGTTTTCAAAAATATGACAAACTTTACTCATTATATTAATTTTTCATTATACATTCCATTATTCATTACTCATTATACACTCAAAACGTTTCTGTACTTGAAAACCCAAGCAATAATTTATGACTTATTTCGCTAAACTCGAACGATTATTTATGGCTTACCACTCTAACTTCAATTTTATTATTTCAA
This sequence comes from Pelodera strongyloides, assembly GCA_036852015.1. Classification (NCBI taxonomy): domain Eukaryota; kingdom Metazoa; phylum Nematoda; class Chromadorea; order Rhabditida; family Rhabditidae; genus Pelodera; species Pelodera strongyloides. Next base: position 211,960 of record JAANDG010000188.1, read on the forward strand.
TTTCAAGTTCAAATTCAAATATCAATTTCAACAATAACCTTCCTTATTTCTAGCCTGTCTACGATGCTCAACGGTAACTGTAACGCCAGCTCGAGCAAGGTGAGTTGTATAGGATTTCTTTCTCATTGTAAAGCCCTTAAGACCTAAGGAACTTCACAGTAGTTAAGGTTATGATCATAAGGATTTCACGCCATGATGTAGCGAAGTCTTTACATCATATATATTGTAACCAGACCACATGAATTTTTGATGCATATCCTGGGAAGCAGAATGATGTGCTTTTGGTATGCCTCTGTGACCTGTGGTATCGAAAATACCCTGCCACGGCACAGCAAATCCATCCACTGTTTACAGCGAATAATCTGATAGCTCAACATGTTGTGAAAACTACGGGAGTAATAGTGATTGTGTGAAATTTATGTATGTCGGTGAAATTATGATTCTCATAACTCATGAGGGACGTCATTGGCAAAAATCTTATTATATAAAGGAGAAAGACGATTTTTTGCCACAATGTTGGAAACGAAGCCTTTTCCTCAATTTTGATAACGGAAATGAGGCACACAAAAACTCCGCCGCCGAGCAGATTCGAACCCTCAACCTCTCGCTTTAGAGTCAAGCGCTCTGCCGGCTGGAGCTCTTCTTCGGCTAGTAACTTTCATATTTCCATTCTAGCTGATTGTCGACGCACCAAATGTGAAGAAAGACAATGAAGTGCTCGAGTCGACGTTCAATTACCGTAAGAATAACATCAAACAGACGGCCGACGGAATACGGGTGAGTACTCATTGAATGAAGAAATCACGATTATCGATTTATCAGAGCTCCTGAAGACCTATTCCAGTGTCTGCACTCTAAGAATTCGCAAACCTCCTATGTAATGTGTCTGTCTCAATTTCAGGTAACCCCTGAGGAATTCGAGTACAAATTCCGCACTCAACTCCGCCCGAAGAAGACCGGACTTCTCCTCGTCGGACTCGGAGGAAACAATGGATCGACCACGGTGAGAAGAACTAAACTCAACTTCTCGATGTTCTAAGCTTAGATCAAGTTATAACTTGCCGGTCAAGCGCTAACTTGGGTTTGAATTCTTAGTTTGACTTGACAATAAAAAAGTACACATCATATTCTTTACACAACGTCATCATATCAAGCATAACCACTCTGCTTCAGGTCGGTTCGGTGATCGCTAATCGCGAGCAAATGTCGTGGAGAACACGTGAAGGCGTTCAAAAGGCCAACTACTTTGGTTCGATTACCCAAGCGAGTACAGTGCATCTGGGATGGGACGGCAAGGAACAGGTGGGCGGCGATAGTCAATTAGTAGAGACCTCTTGAGTACACCACACCTGCATGGGCTTCTCACTTTTTACGTGGTTACCGTGGTTATCTCCATATAATAATAATGCAAAAATGTACTTCAAATACTCTCAAAGTTAATCGCTTGAGTCTAAGATCTTCCGTTTTCAGTCATTCAAAAAACGCATTTCGAAAGTCCGAAGATACGACTAGAGCCTGGGTCAGCATATAAAAATTGTCAAAGTTCCCCGTTTTCCAGGTGCACGTCCCCTTCAAGGACATCCTTCCCCTCGTCTCTCCCAATGATCTGATCATCGATGGATGGGACATCAACAACGCCAACATCTATCAGGCACTTTGCCGATCCAAGGTACGTAACTGAACCCTGTCCTATGATATGCATTACCCTTGAAAGCTAGCTCTAGTCCTTACAGCGTTGGCACGAACCTCGTGAAGACATATAAGACATTGGAGAACACGTTCAACCCGCATCCAAAACTCATGCGATAGTAAGCTTGTATTAAGTACCGGTGCCACCATAGAGTACACAAGAAAATCCACTCCTCTTCAGGTTTTCGAGCCCGAGCTGATCGACCAACTCCGCCCGCACGTCGAGGGAATCACTCCCAAGCCCTCGGTCTACTACCCCGATTTCATCGCCTCCAACCAGGGTGACAGGGCCAACAACGTGATTACCGGCAATGATAAGCAGGCACATCTCGAGCACATTCGTCGGGATATCCGCGAATTCCGCGAGAAACATGCTCTCGGTAAGTAATTTTGATTGTTTAAAGAGATGGATGACGTGGTTTAAACCACAGAAGGAATTTGAATATCATACATGGGAATGTTGTAGTCCAGAATCCACGTCACAAACGATTATATGGAGGCACAATCTTAATTCTAAAAATAAACTTAGTAAAATCTTCAGAATGTGTGATCGTGTTGTGGACAGCCAACACCGAACGTTACACCGAGATGGAGGCCGGTCTCAACATGACTGCTGATGAGGTCATCAACTCTATTAAGACGAGTGCGGAGGAGGTAAAAAAATCTTCTTCTTAGCTTTTCAGCAAAAAAAACCAACAAACAAAGGTTAATGTGCCACCTAATAAAAAGTATGCATTCTGGCTTTCCGCCTGACGCAAACAGAACAATTTGAACGAATTCGAGTTAGCTTGCAATTAAGGGACAACCTTACCCCACTACTGCCTCATTTAGATTTCCCCCTCAAATATCTTCGCCGTGGCTTCAATTCTCGAAGGCGCTCACTACATCAACGGATCGCCACAGAATACCCTCGTGCCGGGAATTATCGAATTGGCATCTCAGGTAAACATTTTGATGAAAACATAAGGTTCTCATGAAAAAAATAGGAAAAGTCTCGAAATTCGACATCACAACATCCTGCAAAACACAATACCTAATATGCACAATGCACTACACTGCCGAATGCCTACTGCATTACAATGAGTAGTGAGGGGGCGCTGAATATGCGCAATATTCGTAATGATAGTGTTGATTATGATGAGGTGGCGTCAACGTGCCATTCATTCCTTTATTCATCCAATTACACAATATCCTCATTGTTCAGCACAACGTGTTCGTCGGTGGTGACGACTTTAAGTCCGGCCAGACGAAGCTCAAGTCCGCCCTAGTTGACTTCATGGTTACTTCCGGACTGAAGCCCGAGAGCATCGTCAGCTACAACCATCTCGGAAACAACGACGGAAAGAACTTGAGCGAAGCAAGGTGCGTTGTTTATTAATTGACGTATTTGTGATAATCAATCATGCAATAATAAGTGATATGAGAATGAGAGCCGTACTGAGGGAGCAAATCCTGGCGAAGCGAGGTCGAAATTAAATGATGACAGATACTTAACAAACCCTTATATCCAAGAATATCGTAGTTACTAAACCGAAAAACTCTTCTAGGCAATTCCGATCCAAGGAAATCTCCAAGTCGTCTGTGGTGGACGACATGGTCCAGTCCAATAAGATCCTCTACCCGGACGGAAAGAATCCCGATCACTGCATCGTTATCAAGTCGGTTTTCATCTTTTACACGATTCGGAAGGTTCAAACTTCCCTCTGACAAGAAAATACCTCCATGGGGCACAAAAACTAAATGTAATACTCCTCATATGTATTGATAGCTTGTCGACGGCACGGATAACTTCAGGGCCGCACGGATCTGTCGTTAACTTCCATCAAATTTAGGTACGTGCCCTTCGTGGGAGACTCGAAGCGAGCAATGGACGAATATACTTGTTCGATCTTCATGGGTGGAAGACAGACACTCGTCATTCATAATACTTGTGAGGTAAGAACCTTGTTTCTCATCATTAATGACACACTAAGTTGTGTAGTGTCACTCCGCAAACACTGCAGAAACACCTCTGGGAATTCATCCTTTTCAGGATTCCCTCCTGGCCACTCCCCTGATCTTCGACCTCGCTATTCTCACTGAACTGGCCAGTCGTATCACATATTCAGTCAAGGGACGAGAACATGAGAGCTTCCACAAGGTGAGTGACACTTCACTGTAGCCATATACTATTAGCAAACATATCCCATAGATCAATCGAATAATCAGATCCATCACAAAGACGATAGTTCCATTGCGAAGAAGAGATATGTTTCCGCACCAACATCGTTATCTCCATCTTCTCCTATTCTAGTCTATCTCTCTTCCAGGTGCTCTCTATCCTCTCTCTGCTTCTCAAGGCTCCCGTGGTCCCTCCTAACACTCCAGTCTCTAACGCCTTCATGCGTCAGTTCGCTTCAATCACCAAGTTGGTGAGTGTCTGCGCGGGTGTCGCCTCCGATACGGACATGCAACTCGAATTCTTCACGAATCTACAGTAACCAAGGGACACAAACTACGAACTACAAAGTCAATGCTGGCTAAGAATCGTTCACAATATTAGTGTAGCAAAACTCATTATCTTAAACCACAATAGTATTTTAAGAACTTAACCTCTAGCTAATATAATTTGTATAACCCATGACTTACGTTCACCGTTAGGCCATTGATTTTAAAATAGGAATATCTCTATGAAAGTTGTCTGTTTGTTTTGTCTACTGCCATAAGGCAAGTGCTAACCAATGTTTTAGAACATTTTTATATCGAATTTTCTATGATAAATTTGGGGATACTATTGAAACGGCAATTTGCCAATTTGGTTTACTTTAAATAAAGATTGTTGTTGAATCGCACTCTGCACAGGGAAATATAATGTCACACATGGAAGCACGTCCCGGAACCGTAATGTAATTGTCTACAGTACGTACATACTCCTTAGAAGGAATGAAATATGTAAAGTAATAAATGACAAACCTCCGCCACTTTTTTCTTCTTATATTCCATGACACCAAACTGAGTGATCGTTGTTTGTTGTCGGTTATCGCCCGGAATACCGGCCACTAATGCTTCGGCAAACTTTCTTCTGTAACAATAAAGTTCATCGACTTTCAAATAAACACTACTGTGACAGACGTAACACCGTGAAACATGCCTTACAGTATCCACCATAGCCACCGCTTTACACTACAGCGGCTTCAGAAACAGCCACGCTTACCGTAATGCTGAACTACGGCACTACGCCCACAACTTGGCATAAAATGGTCAAGCCCCCCCCCCCAAATAAAAATTCACTCTAGGACTTCTTTCAGGCTGAGGGCATTTGTTATTATATTCTTCCTTTTGATTTGTTGTATTATTTTATTTACCATAATAATCGTCCCACCTCTTCTTAGCCACCCGGGCACTGGCCTTCTGCTTCGACTGGACATCAGAGACAACCTCCTTCCGAGTGGCCAAAGTGCCGCCCTGAAAATAATAGTCGTATATTTCTACAATTACGGAAAACAGGAATCTGAATTGAATGTCAAAAAAGCGTATCTTACTAGCCGCCATGAGTACATGCGATAACAATGAATAATCGAAAAATAGTGTAGGGTTTCGACAAGAGTGAAAAAGTGAAAAACTCAATTTTATTGGTGGATGAAGGCAGCGTAGTAGTGTCTCTTTTCGAGAGCGTCAGGTTTAAATGCATGTGAATACAAGTAGATTTCAGAGTCCATAAAGTGAGTTGCCTAATAAGGACCTGGCACCTACCACTTCATTCCTTATGAATGGAATAACCAGCTCAGGTTCCCACATAGGCTCCAGTGGACAGTCTACATGGATCGGCCGGAGATGGCGTTTTTGATCAGACTGAAAAAAAAAAACATTTCCGTTGTTTTGTTTTTCAGTATATCATGTTAAAGATGAAAATAAATCTAACGTAACGGGGCAATCAAAACTAAATCTCACCACAAGAAGCAGAGACATGTGAGCGCTACACCTACAGTAACCATATATTGTTAGCACATACCCACGTACCGTATCTTCTATCTTTAATCGCGCCCAGTAATGTATTCAGTTTTTTCCCTTTTTCCAATAAACCATATTCTATCTCACTTTCATTCTCCGCTCCCCTCTTCTGAGTAGATCAATGATCTGTCGTTGTACTGCTTCATCGGGAACGAATAACATTACTGAAGGGCCTGAAATTCGGATAACTACAGTTATGCATACATATATGGTATGTGTCAGTTATATGTAAACGTATAACATGAACACAAAGGAACATATTTAACGCCCCAAGGCGTAACTTGTAGGAATGTTGTTTTGAAGAAAGTGGGGTGCCGCTCTAGAGCCCACGCAGGGCAGCACTCTCCAAAGGTGCCAGATGGCTCAAATCAGTGGCCCACTCCATAAAAGAGCGGTTAACGTCGAAAACCAACCCTGGGTAGGTAGGTGTTCACAATTGACCTCAAATTCCTTCACTTCCGTCATCACCGTCTTCACCGTGCTCCATTTGCCGGGAGCTAAAGGGATTATTATTGCGAACGAATTTCTTGCACGCTCAAGTTCATCTGAAACTGTTAGTGAAAAAAGTACGGTATCCCAATTCTCTCTCAGACTTTCTGAAAAAGTGAATCTCATTGGTGAACTTACGCTTTACGCGAATGTTATTCAATCCTCCCCCAACCACAACCTAACACTACCCAGGTCCAAGCCAAGTCTCTTAATCTTATCTAGGGTCTCTGTTACTGTCACCAACCTACAAACTCCGGTTTGTTGCTTCCTAGTGCAGCGAGTGCTTGAATGTGTTCATATAATTGGACTGCAGTCGGGGTTTGCATCCAACCGGACGAGTTCTCCAACGCCTGAAGTAAGCATACGGCAAACATGAACACGACGAGAAATATAACATATAATATAGGAATTGTAATTTGATCGAACCGTGAGTGAACTGCGCACTCTTCATCATGGGTGACTCATACGTGTCTCGCGCCCATTTCACTAACGACAAGAAAATAGGCAAAGATGAGCGTACCAGTTGTGCGCGAACTGTCCCATGTTGGCGCGCATTTGGCTCATATTGGCATTGGCACACGCTGTTATTGTCACACCAGATCAGATTATCTATATGAGGCTAATGGTAAGCTGAATACCTCCTTATCTGACTTGAGCGAATTCAGACGATACAACAATGTACAAACATCCATATCTTCTGCCATTCTCAGTAATTGTCTCAGCAATTCAATATCAGCAAGAAGACGTTGTTGACGATCGCTTAGAAATGTTCTAAACAAAAAAAGTTGTTTTTAAGCATGGACACTTTAATTAAAAACTCACCATTACATTTGTCTTGTGCTTCTTATTGTTAGTAAACCTTTATAAGTGTCAATCTAACCGTGAATTCAGGTTGATAAACACACTAACATATGAACATGTCACACATCATCGTGACTTCGTCATACGTTGCTTTCTCGCAGAAGTATAAACTGTCAAGTTTCAAAAGCTTGGGTGAGTTATAGTGGTTGCCGAAAGAATATCTTACCGTCTATAAGCGAGATTTCTCTCCAGTTCTGTGACATAATACGCAACAGCATTGAACGAATCATCCTCCTCGTCTTGTACCTAAAAAAGCTACAAGTATTTACAACACATAGGTGTTAGGGTGATACCCACGTGCCACGTGACATCGTATGACATAGCATAACAGTCAAACAAGAGCCGGCGTTCGATTCACGTCACCAACACCACAGTTTTCATATTTTAATATATATTGGCCAGGACATGTTATGGGCACTCCCACTGGACCAGATTGGTGGCAGAATGGTGACTGCACAGCCACACAACTACAGTAAACATTTTCACGCAAAAATGCCGCCTTTTGAGTTCACCTACATGATGCATATCAAAAAGAAAAGTATATTGTCATACCTTAACTCTGGTGGAAGCCTGTTTGAGTTCCCTGATGCAGACCTTCAGAAGATCGATGAGAATCGAGTGAACCTTTCGAAGGCCTGAGGGCAAGTCGGTCACCAACTCCACGCAATCTGGCTGAAATTGAGGCAGCTAATTCAACTATTAATGTTCCTAATCTTCTTGCACTACTAGTACTACTTGAATATTATTATTATTATTATTATTATTTATTACGTGAATAGTTTTATACATGTTCAGGAGCTTAGCCTCGCTATGACTTACGATGAAACATTTACAATTTTTATCTTAAAATAGTCGTTTAATTTGATGAAAAATAATTTTTAATAACAAATTACTAAACTATTCATATTTAGTGTAATATTTTACAGCAAAATGAGAAAAAATAGAATCGCAAAAATTTTGACCCCTGAGTGACTCGAACACCCAACCTTTCGATCTGGAGTCGAACGCGCTACCATTGCGCCAAGGAGTCATGGAAAGAGAAACGGGGTGGCAACATATGTACGCACGCATATACGAAGAGCGCCAATTATTTTCGAAAGTTGTTATGACAACCACAACCATACGCAAAGCGTATGGAAAGCAAAAAAAATAGTCGAATTAATATAAAGTAGAAATAACAATTACAAAGAAATAAAAGCAATCTCCACTTAAATTCCATTTAAACTAATATAACTAATATCACGGTATTAAATATTACATTGTGAGGATATGACGTATGTATTACTTGGCGTAAATTAATTAATAATTATATATCTCGTTTTGTAACTTTAATTACATTGTCAGAAACGATCGTGTGGCTACCACCCGTAGCGAAAACACGGTTCACAAAATGTGCACGGATGGCCGAGTGGTCTAAGGCGCCAGACTCAAGCGATTGCTTGCCGCGAGTTCGTGGTTCGGGTCTTCTGGTATGGGTATCCATGCGTGGGTTCGAATCCCACTTCGTGCAAATATTTTTGCCGAGGTGAATAATATTGTAGAAAATACGTTTTGCACTGTTATTTCCAAGTCTAACGTTGTAGATTAGCCAACGGGGCCGATGAAAATAAACAAAGTTGGAAAAAGATGGCGAGTGGTCTTATAAACGACAGAACCAAAAAAGTGCAAAACATAAACGAAAAATCAGTTTCCAAATTGTGCACGGATGGCCGAGTGGTCTAAGGCGCCAGACTCAAGCGATTGCTTGCCACGAGTTCGTGGTTCGGGTCTTCTGGTATGGGTATCCATGCGTGGGTTCGAATCCCACTTCGTGCAAAGACTTTTGCACAGATGAAAACCCATCGTACTAATATTTTTTCGCAAGTGTCAAATGCAAATAAGTGAATAAAGTAAAACAACAACTAGGGGAAACTTACATTATACTTTTTTTTTTAAACTGTAACGTACACATACAGACATACACAGAATCAAACGTCTGGGCAAACATGCTTCATAACAATTCTAATGGGGAACCACAAATGCATATAATATGGTGCTCACTACAGTAAGATGGGCATAATTAGATAATTAAGTGAACCGACCGCTGATTTTTCCATTGTTTTGACGTAATCGACATCAAATCGAGGTACGCAAACCACTCTTCGCACGTAAAGGCGATCGATTAGCCTAAAATCTTGAGTAATCCACTGATATCTTAAGAACAGGGTTCCTTTTGGTTTTTATTCAAAACAGTTTAGAGAAAATGTTTTGAGAGGAATCTTACGAGAAGCCACTGACGTATTTAGAGTTGAGTATAATAAATGTATGGTCTATAAGGCTAACCTTTGCAATTGTCCCAATTGTGAAATTGTAGTTGGTGAGTCTGTGAACGCCTAAAGCATTCATTGCGTAGAATAACTGATAACCTGTAGTTCACATATAGATTTTTTAATTCGCAGTAAATACAGTAACTAGAAGTACTCATTACCTTAACAATTCCACCTTTCTTCTTCTCTCGATACAATCGAATGATGAACGATTCTTGGAAACTGTTCAGCACTCTGAATGACAATAGTTATTAATTAACAAGCATCAACTATGTCGGAAGTAGAATTCTGGCCGCACGCGGCGTCTACATCAGAGGCCATATTCACCACTCAATTCCCCATGGAAAATTTCCCGTCTTTTTCTCTGCGTGTCTCACGTTAGAGTGCTACTTTGTGTCCCCAGGGAATATTTCCCCCGAGGGAATCGGAGTGGTGAATAAGGCCTCAGAACTTGCCAACAGTCAACAAAATCGTGAGGAAACCTACTGATTGGCCCTATAAACAAGGATTCCGGCAACGTGTTTCACAGGAAGTCTATCTGTGAGGAGATCCACCATCAGAATACGAGATGTGATGAACTGAACTCCGCCCTGCATGTACAAAGCTTGCCTGAAAATGCATGTATCAGTAGATCAATCATATAATTCCCCGGAAACATACAGTATCCCGTATCTGAACAAAACCTTCCTTTTTGACACTCTATTCTAATGTTCCGGGATTTATTACTTGCTCAAAATGGTATACAGCCAAGCTACGCGCAATATTCCACAAAAGGGGTCCGTCAGAGCACTGTGGCGGACCCAATTTCACGCGGTGGCGGCTGTGGTACACTTATTGCAGCACCTGTGCTACCCTGCTGCGCCGTATATGCGCCATGCTTTCGCGACAACTTTATGTGCGCGGCACTCAAGCAGTCAACTCACCTATCACTCATAGAAACATCCGAATTAATCAACTTTGGAGGACAATCCACTGAGGGGCAGTCCTTCATTTGGGCGAGGAAGTAGGCCTGCAATTCTCCATTAGAAGATATGGCAGTAACAACCATAAAATACCGTAATTCATAATAATATTCAAACATGTCTCATCGCAATCTAGCCCATTTGCACAGTTTCTGATACACATACGCATCACAACGTGGAACTCCACGCCATCGCCGCGCACAAAAACAGGGTGCGCCACAGGGGCGCGGCGTACCACCTCTAGGGTGCGCGGTGGGGGTGCCAGGGTTGCGCTAAAATCATATGGCGCACCCGTGGCGCACGTACTGCGCACCTGCACGCATTTCCTAAATGGTGCGCCGCAGGTGCGCCAAGTGAAATAGAACACTTGTGGAGCACCTGTGGCGCACCCACCGCGCACTTTAGTGGGGATGCGCCGCGCACCAGCGGCGGCCTCTTATTTTGTGCGCGGCGATGGCGCGCAGTATCACCAGTGCACGCACACACATACACACGCACATACACACACGCACGCACACACATACATTGTGCGTCACAAAGAGTCAATAATATTAGATAACCCACATCATCCTGTGGCGTAGTGTTTATCACAAAGACGAGCATCTTCCTGTCTGAGTACAGTACCAAATGATTCAGGAATAGGCGTTCCAATCCCATACCACTAAATATTTTGATTAGCAGGAATTAAGATAACACTACAGAGGTTTTGCTTCAGCTATGCCGGCGGACGCATCTGCTTTTCTGTAGGTTTTAAAACAAGAAGCTGTAGCTTTCAGCAATTCAAACTTTTAGAAGACACTGAATGGTAAGACATTTATAAAACACCCACGTTCCCATCACAAATAGGACGTCGTCAGCTATTGTGTCTGCCATGATGGCCTGTTCGTGCTCGAGGATCTTGACAGCTTCGGGGTCCACATCACTGTCGTCGTCCACCTCACACCCATCATCTTGCAACCATTCAGATATCTACAACAACGAATTCACGGACCATAACATACGCCACAAGTACCCTACATAAATCCCACGCATCTAGAACAACGTCTAAAATATGAAGGCGTACGCTGCGCTTATGTACGTACACGTACACAACGCGCTACCGTATCCCAGTCACCACGCAGATGGCTAGCACATCGAATCGAAACGATACAGTGGTGCTATTTTTCAATGATGCATTACTTTTATTAGAGCTTCACTTTCACGAGCCTAATTCATAATACAACTTACAGCTTGCGAATCAATCTGAAATCCATCGGCTTCCGGAGGCACTTCGTCTTTCACCTAAAACGCTTGGCCATTAGTGGAAAATGGGAACCGTATTTTATATGCTCCATAGTCATAGTCCATGGGCCATACTCGATATTACTTCAGGAACTGTCATGTATTACAGTAATACGGTAGTTATCTAAGTGCTAGTAAATAAGCATGATGAGTAAAATAGCTCCATAAGTATAAACATACCACCGGAGTAATCCTTGTCGAACGCTTCGCACGTTCTGCTTCTTTGGCCACGATCTTCTCAACCGCCTACACGATTAATAACTCTTGGACAGGTTACACAATATGAATACAATACGTCATCTTACAATATTAGTCGGTCGATCCTTACTCTTTTTACTATGAAATTTTGGTTACAACATCATAACTCCCGAATAATTTCACAGAATTTACGTAGAAGGGTTATGCAAACGGTAAGTTCAACTTTGAACTACAGTATGCTGCGTTCCGCTTACCGAACAGTTTTATTTGACAAAAAAGAATTGACATAGTAAACTAAACTCACTTCAGAAAACGGATCACTATTCGACCGTTGCATAATTGCGCCACATTAAAGAACAACTAAATAGGACTGATTTGGATTACGGTATAGGTTACATTATTGTCTACAGTACCTGTGAGTACAAATACAGTAAGCCAGTCTGCCTGCGACCAGAAAATAGTGCGGTTGCACAAAAAACATTCCCAGGAGCTCCAATATATCAAGAATCATTCATGAACATAGCATGCATATAACTTTGAACACATACGAAACGAAATAGTCAAACTGTTTATTTTCCAGAAAAAAAGCGATATGTACAGTTATTGATACTTCCATTTGAACGATCAACTACTAAACAGAAGATACGGAAAATGAACAAAAGCGAAGCTCATTAGTCAAAACTTATTGTTAGTTACAATGTATGAAAACTTGAGTTACAAAGACTAAATGTTTGGAGATCAATACAAAATTAAAATTGAGCGCAAAGACGTGTAAAGATAACATGAAAAACTTATGCAAAAACAGATGTACACAGATGTACACAATATACTCAAATCTCAGATGGTGAACTAAAATGACTAGACATTAATAGATTTATTTAAATAGATAACCTAAAATGACAATTTGTGAAGATTAACTCGTCTAACTCGTTACGGTTTGTTGAGCAATGCCAATCCGGAGTAAGAACGAGCTTGTGGCATTTCCGTCTAAAAATGTAAAAATGAAAAAAATCGTAAACGTTAAAAACATGTAGTCAGTCACTCCATTATTATGACACTAAACCTCGATCAACACGATCAAGTTACCGTTTTACAATTAAATTATGACCGTTAACCTTTAGTAGATTGTGCAGAAGCGGACAAATGTTCAGTCTTTATCTTTAAAGCGAAATACCGGTCGGTTTTTGAAGCGCATCGTGGACCACTGAATTCTTACGTATTTATGTTAATTTACTCGAACTCGATTTTTTATTCTAATTTATTCATTTGCGTAACCTGCACAAGAACGCTGGTGTACAGCGCTTCAAAAACCGGCCGGTATTTCGCTTTAAAATCTACAAAAAGGTGTGTCAAAAAGCAAACAAACCTCCAGAATGTCCCATCCAGATGCGCCACTATTTTCCAAATTCAACCGTTCAATAGTGGACAGGTTTGAGGCTCCATCGTCCCCACCGAGCACAAAGAGAGCACTGAAAAGGAACGGTCCGGTTGAGCAAAATAAATCACGCAGACCTCGTCGTCAAGTAAATCCTACGCTCGGGCGGGACGAGAACGCTTTAGTCTAATTAAAGTACGTCAATAGACTGAGCGTAATCTTGAGTTCTTCAGACACTAAACAAAACTACTTCACTAGTATATAAATCTCACCCATTTGCCGCAACGAGCCCAGCATTCCTTCTGCAAATTTGCATATCGGGGAGACCATCCCAGCCGTCGTCACGCAGAATCTAGAAAATGCTTTTAAAAAGTCAAATTCTTTTCATCGGATACATAATCCTCTATAGTTAACAAGTCGACGGTCCATGATAAATTAGCTGGGATCTTACAAGGATAAAGTCTTAAAGCGAAATACCGGTCGACTTTTGAAACACATCGTAGACACCTGAATTCTTACGTACTCTTACGCAGTTGCTCGAATTTAACTCGATTTTGTATTCTAATTTATGTTCATTTGCATAAGCTGCATAAGAATGCTGGTGTACACGATGCGTTTCAAAAACCGGCCAGTATTTCGCTTTAACTTCCTTACCTCTACACTATTCCTCACAAGTGGTCCATCGTGTCCTCCGGCCGCCACAACTTGTTCACCCCAACATGTAACTGCAGCGCCCGAACGAACCTATAGACAAATTCAATGTGACCTTTTCAAACCATGATATACTAATCAAATAAACCACGCAACCCGATGAAGTGCATCCGTCGCACCGAGCACGGCCATCAATAGTTGCGCAAAACATATCTTCTCTAAAGTATTCTAACCTCATTTAATGACGGGGCATTCCTCCATTTATTCGCTCGTGAATCGTATACCTCGACCTAAAATACAATTATTTACATAACAAAACAAAAAAAATGGCACATTTTTATTTTTAAAGCGAAATACCAGGCCGGTTTTTGAAACGCATCGTGGACAATTGCATCCTTATTTATGCGAGGTGGGATCTAATTGGGGTCTTTTTATGCTAAATTATGCTCATTTGCATATGACACATAAGAATGTTGGTGTAATCGATGCGTTTCAAAAACCGGCCGGTATTTCGCTTTAACTGTGTTTCGCTACAACATTATGGGATCAACTGAATTGTATGCTGTAGTCATCGCAGGATGGAGAAAGAGGTTGTGTGAATAGTTGTTCAACAATACCGTATTCAGACACTGCCGTGTGTGTCCGTCGTATCCGCCGACCGCGTAAACATAAGATCCGACAGAGGCCACACCAACACTCGAACGCCTAATCGACATGGAAGGCAAAGGCATCCAAGTACCTAAATACAGACGCTAACTTGATAAGTAAAATACATATATGAACGATGACAATGACAATGACAATAGAAAATGTCTTTCATTTTGTTCTTCAACTGCCAGCCATCGGAAAACCCAAATAGGGACAAAAAGACAGCAAAGCAAAACGGAGAAGGCGTGTTTAGTAAAATGGTTGAAACATTGACGGGGGAGGTACATGGCTCACCCAACGAGCCACGTCTCCCGCCACACCCCTCATTCCCCAAATCTCCAACCCACCTTGTCTCGGATCCAGCATCTCAGCGCTAGAGAGTCCGGTAGAACCGTCAAATCCTCCCACCGCTATTAGACGTGAACTATCGAGCACGGCCACCCCCAATGTTGATCGGCGGAATTCCATTGCAGGTCCCGACAGCCAAATACCCCTAAACAAGGATTAATACATTCTTCGTTCCTGCGGCTTAACCAAGAAGTATGAATATATTCCGAGTCTGCGTGTAAGAATACACCCAAATGTTACACGCTGCCGCACCCAAATGTTACATGTTTGACTCACGTTTCTACAGCTCTGTCAATACGAAAACAACGGCGGATATTTGTCATCGCTTCCATACACATATTTCGAAATATAAATTGCAAGAGCAAAACATTTTTGGAAAGATTGTCACTAAACTTTAAAAACAGCCTACCGTCTCGGATCGTAGATCTCAACAGTTCGCACTCGTTGCGATCCATTGAATCCTCCGACTGCGTAAATCAGATCATGTACGACAACGACACCCGATCGACATCGTCGCTGTGGTAGTGGAGCAACTATAGAACAAATTCAATTTGTATAATACCGTTGTATTATACAAACATCACCGTTGTATTTCGATTAGAATATATGAGGTCTACTGGGGATGAAAGAATTCTCAAGGTGAATTGAGTATGAGCAGTACTGGTAGGAGACATCGAGAAAAGTTCCTTAGCAAAGGCAGAGTATCAAAGTATCATAATATACATTTTTAACCCCCCCCCTCCCCTTTAAAATAAACAAAAAAAAAAAAAAAAAAAAAAAAAAAAAAAAAAAAAAAAAAAAACGAACGGGAATTCCATCGGTGAGAGTCCGAGTCCAGAGTATCCACATTTGCAATGGCTTTTGGTGCCTGTCCTCCCACAACGACGATCAACTAAAGAATACGCAGTGGATGGTGCAAAAGGAAAACAAAGGAAAGGGAGGTATAAAACAAAGCAAAATCTCACTGCAGTAGGAGAGCATCAGACCACGCATAGGAAACGACCGTAAATTGAAAAATACAGTGACAAGTTTTCACATCAACAAAAAAAAAATATGTCGGAACTGACGGTTACAACTTCACAATTTAA
Source organism: Pelodera strongyloides (assembly GCA_036852015.1). NCBI lineage: Eukaryota > Metazoa > Nematoda > Chromadorea > Rhabditida > Rhabditidae > Pelodera > Pelodera strongyloides. The sequence goes on from JAANDG010000188.1 coordinate 227,846, forward strand.
CCACAACAGCCCAGGAATCACACAGATGCGCAGAGGATAGAGGACAAGACATGTGTGTATACGACTCAGTTTAGATTGACGCGGTTTGAAAGCTGTCTTCCAGAACTAGGTTTAACCATGTGCCCGTTACGCTAACGAAAAGAAAACCAGGGCTAGCCCTAGCTACTAAACTTCGACAATGGTAGAGGTTGCCGTGGCTTCGTCCAACGAGACGGAGCAAAACACTCCTTCGTCAGCAGATATTTACATGCTTCAAGGAGAAGATCCTGAATTATATCAGTAGAAATTTCGAAGAGAAAAAAAATCGAAGAGCTAGAGCTAGAGCATATTGTGGAAACAATGAAGCAAGTTTGGCGTCAATAATTGTAATAACTACCATGTTTTAACGGAATCAATCAAAACTAGCCCTATGGGTGTTATAGTACGCAACAAATAAACAATTTAGTATTCCCTCGAAATAAAATGTACTAAATATCAATCCCACCTTGCACTCCACGTTCTCTTGAACCAGTGGATCGTTGCAAACCGTGGCCAGTAAAAAATCTTGGGGCAGTAAAGGGAGGCGAACTTCAGCTAGCAACCTGAAATAACGGTGTGATAGGTTGATCGTGCCGGAATCGATATTATTCACAATCACAACAAACTATGGTCGAGGACAGATGAACATGGTGTTGGGACACACTTGTAACCTCTGCATGAAAAATCTTTTATCTGCCATAGCCATTAATATCTAAATATTTCGCACAGCAATATCGATCTCTGTCGTGAATTTGAGTTTTGAGTCGTAGTTTCGCGCATTTGAGAGGTATTTGGTCGAACGATCTGTGTGAGTAACCCTTCGAAAGAGCCAACCCAGAGTAAAAGTAGAATACGAAGATAGACATCTTCTGAAAATCACAACCTACAATGTCACCTATTCCTACCAATCCTACCTGGGTAATAATTTGTGTCGTGTCTCATCCTGCTTCACCCATTGAATGACTGCTTCATACACCGTTTCCTCTCCCATTGTAGTCAATCGGTCGTCGGATATTAGAGCAAGGAAACGATCAAAATCCAGGTTCAACAACTCCTCGGTACCCAGGAGCTCTCTGAAGCACAAATGGATTTTATTACCTCAAACCACAGTAATCAGCCATATCAACGGTGTCTTGATGTCTCACTAAACATACATTTACAAAAAGTTGCAACAAAATGGGTACATAAGATAATTGCCAGTTGTGTGCAGAATGACTGAAATAAGAGCAACAATTAAGAGGCGCTTTAAAAAAACTAGAAACTAGAAGTAGCAAATTAAGTCTCCCCACCTACCTGAAGTGTTGTTGTGTGAAAACATGTGCAGCGACCGCCAACTGTTGACAATTGTGCAGTATGGCAAAGTCGGTGAATCCAAGACAATTTCCCACGTCTAATTGTTCGAGGAGAAAGCTATAAAATGACACGAGCATAAAGATACTGGATTCGCAGCACAAAAAGGGCACACATCACAATGACATCGAGGCCGAAGCCAATTCGGGTGCAGCAAAGTCGATAATGTGAATTGTTCTAATTATACTAACATTATCACCACAATTACATGACGAAACGGAATGGTTCTAGGGCCCTGATGCGTAAAGATAAGTTTTCAGCCACCGACAAAAATGAAAGTCTACTTATTCTGCTTACCGACAACAAGCGTCCCGTGCCCCTTGTAGCTGTAAAAGTGATGCGGTTGTACACAATTGATGCACATCATTCACACCGATCTCCAGTCGTCCACTGTACATGTATTCGATGAGGGCGACCAAACTCTTTCCGTCCATTTCCTATGATGACGACACTTAACTTACGCAGTCAACCGTAGTTTCTTAAGTTTCTTTAAACACGAGTGCATATGTATAATTTATATTATACAGTAATCGTGAGGCAATGCAAATGTTTCATGGTTCGTGTTTAAGTGCATATGCTCCACCAATTGAATTGTCTAATTTAGAAACAAAAGAGAATAGTTCTTTAACCGGTGTGTGCTATTGCGGAAATAAAAACGGTTCACTGAATCTACAATATGATTTTTACCAAAAACAAACTCACCTTTAATTCAATTCGATCGCTCGTAGACTCCAACATTCCATTCGTGAACATGGCTCGGAAATATGGTGAAGAGGCAGCCAAAACAATTCTGCAAACAAAAGATGAAGTACGTGCCTTCTCACCACCTAGACCCAAACACCTCACCTTAATAATATACACACTTTGCCATTGGTGGACTAATTAGTGACACATATGACAATAACCGAAACAGAAAACAAAATAATGCTACGTTATTAGAAAAGGTAGTAGAGACATCGGACGACATTGCTGAACTTACATGAAAACCCGGGTCGGGAAAATAAAGCCGAAACAAACGGTTAATTATCAACGGAGCATACACTACATGACTCACTTATGTGCTGCAACAGTGGTAGGAGTAGGCGCTTCACTTTCCGCGTCTCCGCAACTCGCGTTTCTTCCGGAAGCAACCAACACAATATCACACAGCTGATCGCATCTAGACAACGAGCGTTCCTACACATAGGCACATGAGCAATTTAGTAAGAACCTCAGCGAAAATTGTTCCCAAATGAAGGTTCTCGGAAGAGGTGATATTCACTTGATTCTAAATTCTTACGATTCCAAAAATCCCAACGATTCCAAATTCTTACCTCCTCATAATGCTCATTTGTTCAAAGAATCCGGCTCCACGCTGATCATCGATGAATACGGTACGCTTTCTTTTCCCACTATTCGAAGGGCTCCCTCCTATACAGGTTCTCATGTCACGATGGTAAAGTAATATAAATTCTAATACCACAGAGTGCTAGTTTATGAGCAAGGAATGTTGGAAAAGATTCGTTTATATTTCTAGAGCTTCAAACACTTAACTGGATGGTCATGAACACATAAAAATGCTTTAATCATGGTAATGCTTTGGAAACATGTTATAACTAAAAACAACAAGTAATAAACAACACACCTTCAACACTCGATGACTGATATAAACCTGACCCAAGCAGTGCATCTTCAGCCAAACCATTGTCACTTTCTACGCCCCAGTTCATGTATGGAGCAAGCCTGGCAAAACACAAATAAGAACAATTCCGCAATTCTCGCTTCATTACTCGACGCTTCAGTTTCAGCATATATATGTACACTTGCGAGGAAAAAACTCCTGTGTAATACCACCAAAAACAATAATCGTTCAACAACACTTTTATTACACTTCCTAAAAAAATAAATAAAGAATAATCTTTTGTGAAAATACCCGTCCACAGTCTCAAACAAATGTAGTAAACAGGGAAAACGCGCCGCGACAACGCAATGCAGGAAAAAAAATCTAGAATACATAAAGACGTCCTAATATCGGAATATCCGACAGACAGACACTAAAAATGATGACTATTCAAAAGATCGCTCATTGACTTACAATTCTTCAACAATAAACTATTCCCTAACAGATCACGTCGTTAGTAGTCTGCGTTAGACACAAATCTACTCATAAAAGATATACCGTGCAAACGCAGACAAAGAAACGTTAATACATATACAATAGATGCTAAAACCAACAAAGGAACAAAACACAAACAGGACATTTGGGCTCAGCCCCACTAAAATAAACAAATTACATAAACTAAATAAACCAGGAACTATAAAACACATGACACGATAAAGGAGATGATACGCGAACGCTTGTCGCTAATGCAAGTCCGATGAGATCGTGTCAATATTAGATAGGGATAGAAAAAGAAGATATTAAAGGAAAGGGTCACGGTCCAACTACTAAAACAACAACGCATCTAAAGTGTATATTGCGAAAAATCTAAAGATTGTCAAATGAAAGCCTCATTTTCGTAAGAATGGAGAGATGGGGTCTCACAAGAGTGTATCCGACCTATTCAACAATGAAAAGCATTACACACCCGCGCATCAGAAACGCGATTTACAAAAACAGGCAACCGCGAGCACGGGTGAAACCAACAGAACCAGATCGCCGGGCCTTCGGAAAATTGTTTTGTTGTATTTACAGCCGAGTGACAAGCTGCACTGCCCATTTTATGGGAACTGGGAATTAGCTTCCCGAAGAAACGGCGATTTATCGTGCACTGAATTTACACAGAACACGCAGCACAACAACAAGCGCGAGACAGACAAGGCCCGTAATCAGAGGAACAAACTCAAACGTTAATTATGAGGAGAGAAAGATATTATTATGAGACCAGAGATGATTCTTGCACATTTGAGAAAGAGTGACAAACAGTTACCTATAAACAAGTTTAAATACAGAAAATGGTATGTATATCAGAGTCGGGCTGAAACGGGAATAAAGAGTATAACAACGAAAACACCACCAAGTGGCGTTTCAGGGTAGGGCAAAAACTGGAACGGACCTGTCTCGCACAACATCGACAACACAGTTCATATAGGTATCACGGACGGACAAACTCTAGGGAAATGATGCTCTGCAGTAACAGCAGACATCCCTTAATTCTTCAGCTCATGGGGCACGAACATGCACAATCACGCCACCTTAGAATCATTTGAATAAAAAGAACAAAACATCGCGACACGCGCTTTCCCAGCGCAATTGTAGACAACGGACGGGGAGAAAAATGAACTCCTGAATGCATATTCGCAAAGTAGCGAAACAAATAAGAACATAAATGATATAGAACTATCATGCGGAGTAAAGAAACATACAGGAATAAATAGAACAAGATACATTGAGAACCTCCGGGATTTCATTCGCCAGACAAGTGGAAGTGTTGTTGAAGCATGCAGCCCAGTTAATCCCACCAGTCCTGGGCGGGGGCACGGTTTCCACCGCCGGGGCGGGGAGCTGCTGCACCGTAGCCGCTCATAGCTGAAAAGACGATACATTATTGTTGAAAACAAGAGACTAGGCATTTATCTACGTATTTGTCACACTTTTCTACACATTTTACACCGTTATAAATATTTATTCTTATCTATATTCAGCTATTCTCCCCTGATATTTCGTTACCAAGTATTTAATAAAGAAACAAACGGGTAGGATGCTACATGTACAATTGATGAATAACGGCAAAAGAAACCGCACCAGGATTAAATCCAGCACCATTGCGAGGGGGATAGCCTCCGCCTCCTCCGGGGGGCCCTCCGAATGCAGCTTGGCCATTGAACGCGTTGAACTGCGGGGGACCGCCTGCGCCTCCGGTGAACTGGGTACGGTGATCGCGACCTAAAAAATGAGTTGATAATTGACAACAACAAAACAATGTAGAAATCAGAAAGTCCTGTAAGCCACGAGATAAATTCCGTGCGCAAATGAAGATGGTCTGTTAGTTTAGTGACGACTGACAAATTTTTATGAGGAGACGAATTATTGACATGTTACACAAATTTTCTGGTCTGAGCAATTTCGGAATTGGTTCTGCCACGGCAAGACGTAGTATGTTAAACTTGCTCACCTCCAAACTTGTTGCCACCGCGTCCTCTTCCTCCACCATTACGAACTCCGTAGCGGGCGGCCTCGGAGGCATATTTCTCCAGCCACTCTGGCAGTTCCTGGTTGGCTTCCACAATCAGATCCATCAGTTCGCGAGCGAGGTTCTTGTTCTTGTCATAGAAGAAGGAAGTGGCCAATCCTGAACCACAAAATATGTGAACACAAAACAAAAAGGCAGTATTTATATTACATTCAATATTCGATACATAGTGGGCAGCACAACAATAGCCAACTTAATAGTATTGTTCTAACCCCCCCCCCCTCTTCGAGGCAGTATAGTAGACAACTTTACTTACCAACGTTTCCTACACGACCGGTACGACCAATGCGATGGACATACTCATCGATATCATTCGGAAGATCATAGTTGATCACGTGCTTTACGTTCGGAATATCAAGACCACGGGCAGCGACAGCAGTGGCAACCATGATTGGAGCTTGGCCAGTTCTGTGAATGCAACGGATGAACTGATGAAAATGAATGCAAAACACTCCGAATAACAATAGCCAACCAAAATACAAAGGCACAAGCCTGAAAAACATACCAAGATCTTAAAATAAGCCCAAACACACTCATGCTCAACAATAAATAAATAGAAACCTGAACATATCGAGATTCTTCTCACGCTCAAACTGTTTGAGATCACCATGAATTGGCACAACATTGTATCCATTTCCATTCAGATAGTACGTCAGATCAGAAGCACCTCTCTTGGTCTCGACGAACACAACGGTAAGTACTTCGCCTGTTAAAAGGTTTAGATTAAATCATTTATTCTTCTGATAGCCGCAGAAGGTAAATTAGTAAGAGAAGTTGCTACTGTAGCAGTATCGTATTCGTATATTTTTTTGCGTGAAGTACGAGTACGGTCCATTAATTTTTTTTAACTAGTCGTATGTCTTATCTTTTTTGAAAAGAGGTTAGGACGCGTTCGAGATGGAAAAAGGCGGGGAATCCCCCGAAAAACCGCTCAAGCTGGACACAGAAAACAAGCAGGAACGCTCCAAATATCGTAGTAGAATAGAATAGTGGTGGGGACACGTTTTTTTAAAGTATTACAGTGGTTTCTCCATCGCATTTCAGCAAGAAAAATTTACGTTTCCAGTTCCATTCGGAACGGTGAAATCCAAAGTCCCACTAACCTCCAGCATCAAGCAGATCCATCAGCACACTTCGCTTATCGTGCTCCTCCACCCACACAATTTTCTGCATGATATTTTCAGACGTCGATCCGACACGACCCACGGCAAGGAAAACATAGTTTGGCATGAGGAACTCCTGGGCCAGAACCTGTAAGATGGGATATTGTGAGTGAATGTAGTGAAACCGAACAAAGATAATACATTGCGCGTCGCGGACCGCAAATAATGAAAAAAATACACAAAGAAACCCCTACCTGAATTTCCTTGGGGAAAGTGGCCGAGAACATAGCAGTGACACGTTCACCACGGGGAGGCATACGCGACATCTCGACGATCTAAACAATCACGTCAGTCACTTAGTTTGTTTCCTTTTCTGGTCTAGAAGGTACGAACAGTAAATACCCAGAGTGAGTGTTAAGTGCTAAATCGAAATTCCCTGTGGGGAAGAATGTCAGTCAGAGGAAAACGCACCTGTCTGATCTGGGGTTCGAAACCCATGTCCAACATGCGATCAGCTTCATCAAGAACCAGGTATTTGCATCCCTCCAGGCCAATGATATCCTGTCCCATAACATCAAGGAGACGACCGGGCGTTGCAATCAAGATATGACATCCAAGCTGAATGAATGAAAGGGGGGTAAAAGGGGAAAACAGCACTAAATATATTCAAGGCAATACAAACAAGAATGTACACAATAAACTACAAGTATCCTGGAATACAATATATTACCCTGAGTTTGTTGATCTGATCTCTGTAGTTTTCACGTCCTCCGTACAACAATGCCGATGAAATCGGGGTGCGGTAGGCAAACTTGCGGGACTCGTTGAAGATCTATAAATCAAACGATAATCGGAGGCTGAATTCACTCATTCTGGAGTTCTTAGAAAAACTACAATGGAAAACATTCATGTCACGCACTTGAAGGCACAATTCACGAGTTGGGGACAAAACGAGTCCACAGGGGAACATCTTCCTGCGTCCCATATTGGTGGTGATGCTAGGGTGCACAGCGCTGGGACCGTTCTGAAAAAAAGACAGCATGAAAAATTGAATCCGGGCGTAGAAAAAATCGATAAACCGGCCAATGGCCCAATGTCATCAGACATCCCTCATTTATGAGTATTGAATACTTTATTCTGAAAAGAACAAAAGGAAAAAATATTTTGGTGCCATTTTTACACACAATACTTATGCCATAAACAGACTCATTCATTACGAACTTCAATTTTTGTTTCTTTAGTTTTCACCAGTAGTGAGCACCGTATTATTTACTACTACAAATGCACCATAAAACAGAAGCTTACTTATACTCTATACCTATCATGAAATATTTTGGTGCCATTTTTCGGGAATATGAGCAGAGCATCCGTGTGATCAAAGACATAACACATCCTTTAGTTTCCGCAATGTTTGTGTTATGTAAGTGAAAATAAAATCAAGCAAAATTCTCTTAAAAACGCTCAGGGATACTTCATTCCCCACCCCTTGGCTAGGGACAGAAAATTGTCTCCGATGCTGGTGAATTGCAAATAAGCAACTCTCGCGCCACGCCGCCTCCAGGGAGTCCCGGGGAGAGTTCCCTGGCTTTTGAGGCCGTATTCACCAACATACAGGGAGCCATCCCTACGCTTACGAGCGCTCTGAATCTCTACTGCTCTCGCGCTCTCTACGCACTCTTTAGCCCCCTGGGGAGGCCAGGGAGGGCTCCCGTCGTGTTGGTGAATACGGCCTCTGGCCAGTGGGAAACAGGTCGCGAAATTACAAACCTGCAGAATTCGGTTAATTAGAGGGACCAAGAAGGCCGCCGTCTTTCCAGAACCGGTCTGAGCACAGGACATCACATCACGGTTGATGTTGAGGGCCGGGATTGAGTACCTGAATTAAATGGACACTTACAAGGACTCCAATTGTACAGATTGTTACGCAAAGCAAACAATAGCCACACAAGATTTTTTGAATAATTATTGGATGTTAATAGTCTGTTGTAAGATAGCGGAAATCCCAAACAATGGAGAGCAACGTGTTATGTGTATTTTTTTCTGAATAATTTCTGGAAATCGTAAGCGAAAACAAACTTCTGCACTGGGGTAGGTCGTGAATATCCAGTCTTTTGAATGTTATCTTCGACCCAGGGATGCAGTTTCAGGTCTTCGAACTAAAACATATTTTATCAAAGCACTAAGCGCTGATGCCATTAAACCCATTCACGCATAACAACACCTGTTCTACAAAATACCGTCATACCGACAAGAAATAAAGAAATTCAAAACAAAAAATAAAAGTACCGAAGAAATCGGCGGAGGAACTTCCTCTCCAGTAGCCTCGACTGGAATCTCCTCGTATTTATCGAAGTTGATTCCAGAATTCAATGAATTCACTCCTGCGAAAAGCTCGGCTTCTACACGCTCATCACGTGGTCCTCTCTCGGTCCACTCAGCCACAGGCTCCTGAAGAGCTTGCCAGCGTCCACCACCACCGCCCTGCGACTGGCTGAAAAATGTTTCCTTAATCTATTATACAATGGCGCCTAGCAATTATCACACCGCATATAGGACCCAGATAAATGTACTGTGTTGTGTGCTTGTCCTCTGGGGCGTAAAACTCCCGACCCAGGAAAAATTTGTAACAAACATAGTATACTTCGGGAATTCTCATGAATATGGTACAACTAAAATCATACTTTTCATCTCCGCGGCCTCCACCAAAGCTTCCGCCACCTCTGAAAAAAGCAAGGAATTACAACTTGGTTTTGTGAGACGCCTGAAACCAAGGCAATCAATTTTACCTACTTGTTCACGTTAGGTAGTGAAAAAATGGTTAAATACGCAACCTGCTAAAGAAGCCGTTCTGGGGTCGCCCATAACCCCCACGGTCACCTCCACCGTATCCGCCACCCACGCCGCCTGCGTTTCTAAACAACACTAACGTTGCTCCATGTTCATCACTTATTTACAAGCAGACCAGTAAATCAATTAGGCCTCAACTTCACTGAATTTGAATGAATTAATTAAGGTGAACTTAAGTTACTGGGACGGATACAACTACACGAACATAGTTCATCGCAATTAAGCGCGTTTCGCCCACACCCTACCGCAAACAACACATTTTCAGTCCCGTGCAGTACAGAACAAATAGTCGCCCGTACGACAGCCAAAAGAAGATGCGCACGTAACCGGGAAATGGCGGGAAACTTCGATAATACCTGCTATATCCGCCGCGACCGCTTCCATACCCGTTTCCTCCAAAGCCACCCTGCTGGAAGTCATTGCTGTATCCTCCACGGGCACCACCGCGGCTCATGCCTATAGGAACCAAAACATCAGAAAATTGCACGCATTCAGCCCGGCAGAACAAGGATAAACACATTTTAAAATCGAAGCACCTAACTAAGAACAGCACTAATGCGTTTTTTATCTCTTGAATAGATCCATATAGTGTGTACGCATGTTTCATTACATCAAAGTTTTTTAGCAATGACAGAATATAGAGCAGAGAGCACTCCTCTGCCTGGAGGGAGACAAAACATGCAAAACAAACCGCCACCGCGTCCGTATCCTCCTGGAGCTCCTGCGCCATAAGAGCCACGGCTATAACCGCCATCTTGGCCAAAACTATTGCCTTTGTCAAATCCACCACGTTGTCCAGGTCCTAGAAGTGCAACAATAACTGACCCATAATTATCATGTAGTGTTTTCAACTGCAAGTATGTTGAACAAACACAGAACAACCAATGATGGGGCCACTAGCCATCGATGATCTGTTACTGATATAGAGATAAGAGTTTACAAGGCAAGCAGTTATCTCTGAACTGTTTGCATCCTTCGAATGAATTAATGAATATAATGCCAAATTTTACAAACATAACAGCTCTGTCAAAAACCACAAGCATTTTTGAAATTTACCTCCGAAGCCACCGCCTCCGTTACGGAGGTGGGGCGGGACGTAACGCGATCCGGTGTTGTTTATAGCAGCTCCATTGTTGCTGCCATTTGCATAACCTCCTTGTTCCATATGTAATTTGGTCCTAACTAGGACAGTGCCACAAGTCTGATTTTCTGCAAATATAAAATTATGAATAACACCTTATTCAGACACGACGATCAGATCAAGTCATGTTTGCCGCATGTGTGACATGTACGCGAGATATAATGAACGAAAAAACACCATTCTAAACCGTAAATTACAATTTACAAGAACAATTAGAAGCGAGAAGACGGGAGGACGACAAGCACACCGATCGATACTCGCAGCCAAAATCGAAAAAATTTAGGATTGTGAAAGAGCGAGACAAGGCGAAAAGAACATTGTCTGACGCGAGAGTTTAGTCACAAATGCTCCTACAGTAAGCCTCATGTGTTTTATAGACGTGACTACAAGGACTTTGCTAGTGCTAAAATTACATTAAAAAAATAATGACTAAATAATAACGTAAAATTTTAGAGTGACGCTTTTAAAAGAAGGGTGACAAATTGAATGTCAATAGTGAGAGTGTATTTCAAAACTAGAAACCGATTAGTTCCGATGAACACTGCGACCAATGCATGAAAGTACACTCTCAACAAGCCCACGCCCCGTCTGGTCTAGTCGAACTCTGTTTCGAAACATCCCCGACCCCGACTGACTGATTTGAGCAAAAAAAATTGCAAAACGCAAAATAGCCCCTCTCAAATCAAAAAGGAACAGTTCTTATCATTTTAATTCTTTAGTCTAAACTGATCGCACCGCGGGGTTTTCGACAAAAGTTATGGCACGATGTATTTCAGCTTAACTGACCAAGTTTTCTATCAGTTTAAATTGAAATACATCTCGCCACAGTGTTTTTCCAGTTGTTTAAACTGAAATGCATCTTGCCACAGGGTTTTCGTCTGGGAAACAGTGTGTTGAGATCAGTTTAAACTGAAATACATCTTGCCACAGGGTTTTCGTCTGGAAAACAGTGTGTTGACATCAGTTTAAAGGGACAGGCCCATCAAAGTAAACCTATATTTACGAAACGTTCATAATCTATATAAAGCATTTTTATTACAATATATACAAACCAAATTTCACCTAATTTCGCCCTCGAGGACTTTTTCCGATGTGCTCATCATCATATGTATAGCATAAAGCTGCAGACTTCCAAGGTGTATATGCAAATCTAGCTCGCATTTTAATTTCTTGATAAATTTGCGTAGACAGCTTCGATCTCTGCAGTTTTACGGTATACATATGATGATGAGCACATCGGAAAAAGTCCTCGAGGGCGAAAGTAGGTGAAATTGGGTTTGTATATATTGTAATAAAAATGCTCTATACACATTATGAATACGTCGTAAATACAGGTTTACTTTGATGGGCCTGTCCCTTTAAACTGAAATACATCTTGCCACAGGGTTTTCGTTCTGGAAAACAGTGTGGCAGATCAGTTTAAACTGAAATACATCTTGCCACAGGGTTTTCCAG